>BGPR01012330.1:0-25316 GCA_013235015.1 Araneus ventricosus
GCCATTGTTTCAAATGACGTCGCAATTTACGATAATTCAAATGACGCCGCCAATTTTCGATGGGCTCAATTCAAATGACGTCACGATCAGGTCACAATAAATGACGTCACAATTTCGATGGCTCAATTCAAATGACGTCAACATTCATGATACGGGCCAATTTATTTATCGCTGGAAGCCATTATCGAGTCAATTAAATGACGACACGATTTACGATGGGCTGAATTAAATGACGTCACGATTTATGATAATAATCGACGTCACGATGATGGTTCAAAATGACGTCACGATTTGTTGATAGACAATCCACAGATATATATAGTCATCTATTAAACGTCGAACTTGTGCTGGTGCAACTAACGTTGTGGCTTGCCAGAGGAAAAGAAGAGCCTAGCAGGAAAAAAGAATTAGCAATGGGATTCCAAAAATGAAACATGCGCATAATAGGGAGCATGAATTGATTCCATTTAAGAGTCGTAGCCATGTCTTTCATTAATCTCTCGGTAAAATTCAGGTGGCGGCCACGTGACATCTAACGCTCAATCCATAATTTTCATCAGACGTCAGCACTTTTTTCTGGTTGTGTAGTACTAAATTGGCACTATATGATTTTACCTGTGTGGACCAAGGTCTGATTCTGCTGTTTATTACTTGATGCAAAATGCACTGACAAACATTGAATAAAAATATATTGTGTAAAGTACAGAGAAAAGTAGGAATTATAATGTCAGTCTTGTGAAAGAAAACTCAGTTAAAAGTCTGGGATTTTCTAAAGACTTTTAAACAGAGCCTTAGAAGGGTGGATTTGATTTTGAGAGAATCTCCTGTCCATATATTTTGTATGTACATTCATCAAATTTGAGTATTACTGTTTGTATAGCATTCCATAGAATTTGTTTGGATCTCCTAGTAGAATCATCAGAATTTGATATAAATTTTACATATGTAGAAAAGTTTTGGGAACATATTTTATTAAGGTAAGAACGAGAATTGATTAAAACCTGTTTATTTGTTACTCTCAGCAACTACATTTCTTTGCTATAGTTCATACAGATTATAATGCGAACTTCACCTTTGTCGTGCCACCTTCCAGTTTTAATTTCAGAACTTGAGAAATGTTGCCTTCAAGTAAATTTTCAACCGAGGAAAAAAAATCACAGAGATCAGATTAAGCTGGATTGTAAAGTGACAGAAGGTGATATTTTTTATTACCAATTGGGATGGTCTTTATCGTAACAGCGCAACGACTTGTCTTCGTTTTATCTAAAGGAGAAACATGGTCGGTTACATTTGAAAATATTAACATAGTAGTACAATTTTGGCGGCCCTACACCACAAATTTGGGTTTATTACCATATAGGCTGTTAACAAGTGACTGACTGTCTGCCCGTTGAAGATTGAATCAAATATTACAGAAAGGCGAGATGGATTCTCAAAAAAGTTATATAATGAAAAAATTATTTATTAAATAATAAAGAACAGAAAATGCAAAGGGGAATTAAGAGAGACACTTGCTGATCCCTTTTCCAACATAATCACCAACTAACGGTGATCGGTTTTAAACCGGTGTGGTAGAAATTGTCCTTGTCCATGAGCCAGTGTTCGGTTTAACCGTTTTCACATTCATACTCTCTGAAGAGAATCTTGTTCCAAATTATTCAATCGGAAAAAAGGAAATATGTCACTACTAAGGACGCAAACACTCAATTGTTGAGGATGAACATCCTCTGCATGACAATACCTTACACTGCTTCCTGCAAAAACTCAAGAATTGTTGTTGCGGGAAGTTCAAAGTTTATCCTACACTATTCAAACAATCTGGTTCTACTATCTGGAACAAGATTCACTTGAGGATGCAAAAAACAGTTGTCGAGAATGGGATTAATGGATGAACGTGATCTCTGCCGGTTAAACAAGTTGAGTCCCTTATGTCTGATGGCAATGCTCTTCCTAATTGGATTGTAGATTATAAGAGTGATCGTAAGTACGCCTTTAATTCTCAGGCTTTCTATGGTTAATAAATACTTTTTTGTATCACCTTGTAAACTTTTAAATCCATCCTCGTACATGTTCTTATTAAGAAAACCGTATGCAAAATATCGCTACTACTTTTGAGCAACTGTAATTCATGCACACGGTTTAGAAATGATACTGCTTCCCGCATCGAATTTCATCCAAAATACTCTATATAAGGACCACATACAAAATTTTATCCATCTACCTGTTGCTTAAATTTATTGTGTCTGAGTAGATTTTCATCCGGGATGATCCAACCCTCATCAAATGTTTAGGTCGAATTATTTAAAATTACGGATACTTTGTAAACAAAATTAGTATCGAGACTGCCTATTTGTAAAATGAATCACAAAGAAATTTTATACAATTTATGTATCTAATTAACTGACTAGCAACTTTTTAATTTTATTTTTGCATCATGATACGTTTTGGGGTTCACAACTCCAGGAAGGAGGGTTCTTTATAATAATTGTGTCAACTCACCAATTTAATTACGCAACCGTTCACAATCTATTCCATAAAAGTATAATAGTGCAAGTGATGTCCAATGAATCTATCGCACCCTTACAGCCTTGAAATCACACAGGCAAGTCTTAATGGCACTTAACTGAAGTCAAAAAATAATATATAAATTTTTTTTATTTAATGTTTGTGTTGTTGGATTTTCACCAATTTCTCTCAATAGAATGATTTTAATAATTGCACGAAAACAATGATTTGGAAAGAGTACTTTCTGTTCAATAGTCAAATTTGAATTCTAATATAATTTGAGTTTTGAGAAATTTAAAATAATGTTTCTGCCTGTTTAATTTTGCTTTAAATTTGCTGTAATCCATTCTAATAAATTGTTATTTCAATTTGTTTCGGCTTATAACTGGAAAGGTCTGATTTAGCAGGGGGGGGGAAGAACGAAATAAAACACCTTTCCCGTTTTTTCATCATTTTTTCCCGTCATTGAAAGATATTTTTTTCCAGCGAGCTTCCCTGAACGGTAGGAATAAGCTGACGGGAGCGCAGTGGGATTACAACCTTCACTCATGACTGATTTATTACTGGATTCTGAAATCATTTTTCACGTTGTAATTTTATTATTGTTTTACTTAACGTACTTGTAATTGTTTTCATAGTTGAAATGCTACTATCGCGAAGAAAAATAAGGAAAACAATAATGTATCTTTAGTTTGGTTGAACCTTTTCATGCTTGTATGTTTTTTTCATTATTTGTTTGAAGTCCCATCCACAAGCAACACCGTGCGCGTACTGCTAGTGTTAATATACAAGCATCATTAAAAGCTGAAATTAAGTCCGGTTAGGATATATAAATGGGGCACGAAAGATAGACATAATTATACACGTGAGTTTCAGGATTACGAAGCGCCTAGGTAGTTGAAAATACGTTATTAATTTGTTCTAACCCCTAAAACTAAATATTTACCCATGTTTCTTTTATAAGCGCTTATTCTACTAAAAATGCGCATCACCAGAGCGCGGTTTGGGAAAATAACCCACCATACTCGAAGAGTTGCTGATTCATTGTAATCATAAATAGGTTCATCTGGCGGCTCAACCGTCTGACTGTTTTTTTAAACCCTATTTATAGATGCAGCGCCGGTGTAAACGGTTCAGATACCTTGTCAAGCGAAATACATATTGCGCATATGCAAAGCTTCATTAGTATATGATCGCGAAAATTCAAATACTGTTGGGAGCCAAGCGAGTTGTTGCCTATATGCAAAAGCTCTGGGTATAATATGATCGAACGCCAACGCTGCTGTTGAGTTGTTATTTATAGCGCAAAGTTTCATTGGTATACGATCGAAATTGTTCGTAAAGTTCAAATACTGCTTTGAGCCGCTGAGTTATTACTTATATGCAAAGCTTCATTAGTATGATCGAACGCCATCAAATACCGTTGACGGCGAGTTGTTAGTCATGCAAAAGTTTACTGGTATACTGGCGATTCGAACACTAAAAGTTCAAATACCTGCTGGAGCCAAGAGAGCTATTTATATGCAAAAGTTTACTAGGTGCAGAATATGATCGAATGCCAGCGATGAAAGACATATGCGCCCATCATATCATCTGGAACGCCATCAACAATCGCTGATACCGCCGAGCTTGCGCCATTTTATACGTAAAGCCTTATATAATGTTGATCCTGAAACACTATAAAGTCCAAATAACGTTGAGCCGGGTTGAGTTGTTACCAGAGCGCAAAGCCTGTTTAGTATAATAATCGAACGCCATAAAGCAACTTAAATTACCACTGATGCTGCTGATTGTTATTTATACGCAAGCCTTTAGTAATATGACTGAACGCCATAATGAATATTGGTTTGGCGCAAGCCTACTGCGCGAACATGACCGAAACCATAAAAGTCTCAAAATACCGTTTGTTTCGTTTAATTGTTGATTTGCTACGCAAAGCCCATTTAGTATTAGCATGATCTGGTTTACTCAACAATCATTATTTCATGAGTTTATATGCAAAGCCCATTGCATAATACGATCTGAACACCATAAAATAAATAACGGTTGGTTTCGAGGCCATGGCCGAGATAATGGAAAGCCTACTAGTATATATGGATCCAGAACCGGCTATGGGGAAATCTAAATGTTTACTGAGCCAAGGAGTTTATTTACGTAAAGTTTTATTTAGTATAATATGATCGAATCTTATCAAATGCCAGTTATTGCTATATTTATAAGGCAAAGCTCTAGACTATATATTATGATCGAAATAATTTAAAACAAAACACTACGAGGCCAAGAGAAAGTATTTATACGTGCGCTTCATTAGTATGGTTATGATTCGAACGCTAGGTTCAAAACACTAAGTTATTTGCTGAATGGCTTTATATGCAAAGCGAAAAGGGACGAATTACAAAAGTTCAAATATTGCTGGTTTAAGAGTTGCGGCCATATGCAAAGCTCTCATTAATATATGATCGAACGTATTAAAAGGGTAAACACATGATTAGCGGTGAAAATGACTTATTTCCCGCTTTCGCGGTAATAAACAGATCAAAAAGAGCAAGGCACCATTCCGGGTGGATCTTTCAATAATTAGCAAGTAACGTTTTATATATCACGGATACCATCATTATACGAATCTTAATACTTTATTTTCAACCGAGATTTAATAACTATTACGGGTGCTATTTACATTTAAAATATTAGTATGACCTAAACTGCTCACTTAAGTTTCTATACAAATGAATAGCTGTCGAAGGAATTTTCTTATCCTAGCCTTTAAATTAAGAACAAAGCTTGACCTAAAATCTAAGTAAGATCACATGAGTTTTATGTTCATATAAGTTGGCTGTACATGATGTAATGTCGGAATCAACGACTGCAATACTGTAAGCAGTTAAATACAAAAGATGCTTTCAGTTTTCTTTAAAAGAAAGCATGCTGCTGTCTTGCAGGCTTACTACACTCAATCGAGATACATCCATCGATGTATTGTTTTAAAACACAATAAACAATATATATAGATTAGTAACAAATCAATCAACTACAGACTAGTGCAACTTGCGGCACAATGCATAAATTAACCAATGAGATGCTTTCATTCGTGACCAAACAATTCATTGAATTTCCACAAAGTACTTCAAAAAATCGAAGAGATCTCAGTTACGGCGAAATTATGACTCATTCGAGAGTTAGATTGCAAGTGACTTTGAGACGTGATCAAAGACTTTTATTCACTGAAGATTTTCATAAATAATAAGTAAATAGATGGTAAAGTGAGAAATAATAGAAGTTATATAGGTGCCCCAAATCCCAGCTTTACCTGGTTTTCATAATGTTCGTGGAAAATTGGTTGAATAATTGACTAAAGAAACGGAAAATCACCAAGACTCGATATTATTGATTTTAACATTTTCAGATTACGATGACAAACTCTAAGGTATGCCTAATTATTCTATAGATTAAAGCGCACATGTTCACTTAGGATGCCATTTGTCCAGTCCAGTTTTTTTTCACCCATTCTATCGAAAAATACAGGGCACGCCATTCATTGTAGTCTTAAAGGCTAACTCTGAAACGAGAGAACAGGGGAGCGATCTTCTTTGCACTCTCTCTACAGCTGCTCTGTCCACTGTACTTCTTCTTCAGTCGCGGTTTTTTTAATTTATTACCCTCGAATGAGGTTTCAATGTGCGCAAGAGATTGTTCTTCTATAGGCCCTTTCAGGGTTCTTCTTGGATTTTCTCCGATTTCAGTCAGATCGAATTCCAAACTCAGCCTTTGTCCATTATATATTTTTATCACTTTTCCTTCCAATATACAGTTTGTTTTCAAGACAAATCATGAATCATCATCTTCTGTCTTATAATGGCCAGGCTAGAAAAAAGTCTTCCTCCTCATCAAATCACATTAGATGAAAAATTTATTTATCCTTTTCATCCCCTCACCCCACAGTGGATTCCATTTTATGTAATACAATGGAAACTGAAGCGAACAAGTGATAGAGTGCAATAAAGCCTACCCACAATGTAGCGATAAGTAATGAAATTGTCATACTGTAATAGGCAGGAGTGGCCGTATACGCCCGACAGGAGGGACATGAACTAGTAGCTGGAAGGCCACGACTGCTGAAGGGGAAGGGCGTATTGATGGCCCTCCAATTTTCAGATCTTTATTTAACTTTTAGTGAACAAGCCGTTGGGGAGCCGTCTCAAATAATTACGTAAAGCAATGGGGAGGTCACTTCGATTTGCTTATTTGTGTGACAAGGGGGGGAGGGGAGTGAGGTGATGCTTCGTTAGACATAAACAACTTATTTCAGAAATCATCTCTAACTGCAAATAATTTAATTTAAAATTAAATTTGAAAAAAGTTACATTGGCAAGAGAAATTAAATGAGGATTGAGTTTAAATGAAATTAGAGAAATATAAATTAAAGTACATTTTTTTTCATTTAGCGAGTGAGTTATTTTTGATCTAATTTTTACATTGTATTACTATTTGTAAAAGCTGAGTTATTTCACATAATTATAAGAGGGGTTGCTGACTTGTCTTATTTTTTGGACAAAAGGGGAGGGAGTCAAAAACACAAAACATGCTTACACGTAATATTTAGAATTGCCCTCAGAACTTGTTCAAAAATTTGCCCACGATATCGCGACAGGGGGACCCCTGCCTCCCAAGGACCCCACTGAGCGCCACCCTGTAAGACGGAGTCTATAGCCAGCTTCTGGGTCTGGACAGTATCTTGTCAGGAGATCCTATACCAGACCCACTGGCTTCTGTACGTGTTGCGCTGATGTAAAATTTTCTGGGACAGTATCTGTACCTGCAGTAAAGCCTATAAGCCTTGAAATCAGATCGGCAAAAACAATCTACAATGTATAGGAACTTTATTGATTTTTTCTTGGCGATACTAAATTTTTCATGCATAAAACCACACTGAAAAAAAAAATTAATGACGCCTATAAATGAAATAATTTAAATATCCTCGATTAACAATACTTTTACAAAAAAAAAACGTTTTCAATGATGACAGTTGTTATATCTCTCTTGAACCGAAATAATACTTCTCGATAGCCCTAATTTCTTCTTAACTGCTCAAGGAATTAAAAAGAAATAACTCTAGAATCCTAAGGAATTAATGAAGGAATTAAGTTATTTCTAATTACTAGGAATTAATTACTAATTAAGGAGTCCCTTTCTAATAGAAGAATGAAATGTTTCGGAATTATCACTAAAAGGATAATTTAAACATTTGTTACTATGTTAAGTGCGACAGTTCGTTTGAATCATGTTAATTGCAGATGTCTTTTAATTAGAAATTGTTCATTATATTTTCAAAAGTGAAAGACAAAAATAATTTTTTACTTATATCGCTTTAAGGAAAAAAGTTTTAATCTAGATTATACGAGACTTTGAATAATTTCATATTATACATAAGCCTCAGAATTGAGAACATTATTTATTCTTTTTTGATATCGTGATATTCGTAACGAATAAAAAAACATATATTTGTAGAATTATTAAAATATTTAAAGAAAGAAATTAATTTGATTAAAAAATCGTTTGGTCATAAAAGAAATTAATTTAAAAATATCGCTTGGCTGAAGAAGAAATTAATTAAAAAATATCGTTTGGCATAATTTTTTTCAAAAAGTTATAAGAATAGTGTGGCAATGATATACTTGTCTTTTGCTAACGTTGCCTAGCAACGGAAAAGAATAATGAATTAAACTTGGAATTCGATGTAAGAGTGATGTAACGTTTGTGATGCAAGTGTGTTTGTTTTACATGTTTGTGTTGTGGTAGACGTCCAATAAATATATTATTTTTGATAAAGAAGACTCCACGATTCTTCATACTATGCTGAAATACATCAAGGAAAAAAGTTTAAATCTAGATTATACGAGACTTTGAATAATTTCATATTATACATAAGCCTCAGAATTGAGAACACTATTTATTCTTTTTTCATATATTCTTTTTTTCGCTTTTAAAACGACCCCAGACTAACTTTTTCTAATTACTGGTTCGCAAAAGAGTAGAAATGCACAGCACAGGGACAATGCCTGTTAGCATATTAGATTAAAATTGAGAATACACTTTTATCATTTTTGGTGATATACGTATTTCTAAAATATTTTTTAAAATCTTATTGGAACCTTATTATATAAATTACTAGTCGTTGTACCCACGTCTCCGTACGCGTTTATCTGTTCTGTACATACATGGACCCACTGAATATGTAATCAAGTTATTTATTAAATATTCAGTGTTACATTATATATTATTATTATAAATAATATTAAGTTATTAATTAAATATTCAGTATTATATAATATAAAAAATAATTAAGCATTCTTTATCTGTTATTCGTCAATCGAACTTCTCTTTTCTCTTGATTTTCATCATCCCGCAACGAACGAAGCCTTTTTGCATTTGATGCGCACCGGCCAGAGTTGGAATTTCGTTTTTTAGGCATAAGGAGATTTTGAAATCAGTCGCAAATCTCCAAAATACCTGTTTAAAATGAGATGTAAACAAACATAAATGCAACGCATACGCAAAGCACAGCTCTTGCCACTTCGCGCATGCGCGGATGAAACGCAAAGCACAGATCCTGTGTTGTTTTACGCATGCGCGGATGAAACGCAAAGCACAGATCCTGTGTTGTTTTACGCATGCGCGGATCTAGGATGGTATTTTATGCATGCGCGGATCTAGGATGGTATTTTACGCATGCGCGGATCGAGGTTGGATGGGATTTTATTAATTTAACTCCCTTTTTGATTTTGAAAAGCGTCGATAAATGCCCAACAGAATGGTACAAATATCTCCAGTAAACATTTTGTATTTCTCGACTTATAAATGTTCACACATACAGACGCTTTAAGGGGAGATTTAAACAGACATGAATCCCGCGCATACGCAAAGCACAGATACTGCTACTTTGCGCATGCGCGGATCGTGGTAGGGAAATAATTATTAAAATCGCAATTATTAAACTCCGTTTTTGATTTTGATCTGCGTTTAATATACTAAAACCTTCCTCGATAAACGCCCTACAAAATGATACAAATATCTCCAATATCGGTTTAGTATTTCTCGAGTTTTAAGCGTTCATACATACAGACGCTTTCAGGGAACTTCATTTTATACTATGCATAGATATGTCGACCCTACAGGTGGTTTTAAAAACAACTTAAATAGCTTTCAGTGTGAGTGGTGCTTGTAAAGGAGTTTCGAATAATTGGCAACCTGCCATTATCGGTATATTTTGTGTGCAAGTAGGATATACAGTCGGAACCTCTATTTAACGAAGTCGCTAAATCCCGAAAAAAAGTTCGTTATATGGAAAATTCGTTAAATAGAGATTCAGCTTTTAAAATACTCTAAACTACACAAATCAGATTTTAAATTCATAAACACTAAATATTATTAAAAAAGTAATTAATCACACCTTTATTTTGTAAATTAATATCTATTTGATTTATATATTTTAAACCATCAAAAAGAAATCTGTAAGGAAAACGAGAATAAAACAAAACATTGTCCGGGAATACACTGAATTTTCAATTAAAAAATAATTTTATATTGAAATTAATTAATTTTAGCATTTTATCATACGAAGGTTTGTTGATTTCTGCATCATGATCATTTCCATCTTCATCATCTTCGTCTTCATCGCAATTCATTGCTGTATTGTTTTTATTTTTCACACTGTCCACTGCAAAACTGCCTCATCCACATAGACACATGCTTTTAAATGTTTTGAACAAGAATTTGATGAATCATAATTTTGTATCTTATCACGAATTTTTTATTATGGTTGACAAGCTGTTTGAAGGAATACCAAGTTTTAAAGCAATATCCATTTTTTTCACGCCTTTATCCACCTCATGAAGAATTAAATTTTTTTCTTTGATGATCAAGCACTTTCGCTTTGACATTTTCCAGCTTCAAGGTCACTGATCAACATAAAATGTGTTAAAAGAAAGACTAAGTTTGAAATGTTTAGAAATATTTTGAGGAATAGGGAGAAAAAAAAAATGTTGGATCACAAGAAAAACTTCGTTAAATAGAGAATGCGTTTCGCTATTTGGAGGTTATTTTACGAAGAAATTCCTAAAATGTTCTTGATTCCAAGAAAAAGTTCGCAAAACAGAGAAATTCGCAAAATAGAGGTTCGTTCAATAGAGGTCCGACTGTATATTACTATATTGTCAGTTTTTTTTACCTGAAATTGTGGGCGTTATCGTTTTCTTTCATAGAACAGAATGCCAGATAATCATAAAAGAATAATCTCTCCAGTCCTGCCGTAGCACCCTGGTGTACTGAACCGCCGCGACAGCAACACCTGCGACCTGTTACCTTATGGCCAACACCGGCCCTGGCGCAGACCTTCCCGCAGGTGGTACGTCCCACCATCGGAATGGAGTCAACACAACTCCACTGTCATTGCTATAACACCAGGAGAAGCGAGAGCCTACCTACTTATCCAGTGACTTCTCATCTACGTATTCGTGGTGCTTATAACACAGAATTTCAAAGAAGTAAAAGCGTTGTCGTTTGTCTAGTTGGTGCATCTCTATTCATCTAACGAAGTCGAATGTTTCTCAACTTTCGATATCGAATGTATTGTCTGAATACCAGAAACACGGGGAGAAGAAATCTCAGCGAAATCAATTTGCGCTGCGGTATGTGATCTTTACATCAAAACTGTAGATCTCTACCAAATTTCAGACAAAATCCGCCAAGAGGAAGTCAGTCTGTTTGCGTATCTTTTTGCGTCAGCCTGTTGTGCACTTGGGAACACGTTAACTCAACAATAGTTGTGTAAAAACTTAAAAAAAAAAAAAACCGCTTTTACCAATAGTTCTCAGAAATACTATAGATGGCGCCACAGAAACCTACCAAGTGCAAACGTAATTTTGCGAATTTTTTTTGAAATTGATAGTTGAGAGTTCTAAAATTATTAAAATATTGCATTGTCATCCATATCCAATAAATATACAAAATTTCACAACTCTAGTACATTAACTCTCTGAACCCGGATAGAGCGAGAATACTTAAAAAACTGAAGCAAATTTTCGTCATGGAAACAGAATGAAATCCTTCCTTTCTTTACAGAAATTCCAGGAGGACGACACCCAAGTTTGGGCGATCAATTGTCAACAAAGAAAGGAACCACTTCTCTCCCGTAAAATTCACTCAGGCGCCCGAAACCAGCCTCTGTCGAATGAGGCGGGATAGGGTTCATAGAGTTAAGAAGTGAATGAAAAATCGATCACAAAATTCCAACCTTACATACATACAAACAAACATGAAAGATTTCGAACTTAGTAAAAGCATTTAAAAATACATTGAGCTATATGCGGGAAATTCGGACAGGGTTTTATCACTAGAATTGTATCTCTGTATCAAATTTTGGACCAAACTTTCACACGAGTTGACTCTATGTTGGTGCGCTCATTCGTGTGTATGTGAATGAGATAGCTTAAAAACGATAAACTGTTAGATAAATATAATTTAGCACGTGCTCTTGACTCTACAGTTACAGATTTTGTAGTGAAATTTGAATCTTCAGTCTTATATTTGAAATACTAGAGCTAAATGCGGATTTATCAGTTATTTTTAGATGTTTTGCATCTCGAGACGCAGACTGTCGTACGAAACGTGAGTGATTGGAATTTGATTAATAGCTAGCAAGATAGTTCTTCAAAAGTTTTTGTACGACTAAACAGATTCTTTTTTTGTAAATAGCTAATATGAAATTATTTTTATATAATGAATGGATATTTTTTGAGTCTGATGCTACAATGTGTATGCAATAGACAATGTAAATATCTAAAATGCATATTCTATTCTCTTATACGACGAAGCTAAACACAAAACGTATCATATTGTGGAAATGTACACGAAAGCAGCGGCGGCTCGTGAACACAGAAATGAGAAGGGCTGCAAAAAATGTTTATCAAGAGAACACAATTTTAAAAGCTACTTTATCTCTAAGTTGGCCAAATTTTTAAATTCCAAATCCGTATATGAAATTTCCTGCTTTTCAAACAAAGTAAATAACCAGCATATTACATTTTCTATTAGTTTTATTAACAAAAATTAAAGTGAATGTTGATGTGACGATTCCTCTGACGAATAATAATAATAATAATAATAATAATCGGAGTTCCACATATACACTTCCCTCCTTGCCCAGTTCACTCTTTCAAAAATGAATATCAGATAACTCGTGTACAGAAAATTTATTTTTAATCTAAAACATATTAAATACATTTTTTACTGAAATACTCTAAAAATTTGAAAGTTTTAGAATAGAATTATTTGCTTGAATCTGTCGTCGCAACACGAACCGAAAATGAAACTCTTAAACAGCCAATGAGATTGCAACTTGTGTGAGAGTGAGAAAAAAAGAAAAATGTATTAAAAAGAGCATTATATTTCTTTCAGTTGGCTCCGAGCCAGCCAGAGCTGTGTTCACTTTCAGCCCATAGCCCGTCTAAGCTAAAGGAGGCAAGAGTTGCTTTTTCACTCCGGATTTCTGCTCAGCGAACGGATTTCGGGGGTGGGGCAGATTATTTTGCAGCCTAGACTTGCGTCTCTCTTCGTTTGTATTCATTTTAGCCTTTATGTTTTCAATTTTTTATTCACCTTTTTTGTATTTTCATAAGTCATTAAACTCTGAGAGTGGAAAAGTAAGAAATAAGATTCAAAACGAAAATACAAGTTTAAAAAATAATTTTAGGGGGTGCTGCAGCTCTGCAGCCCTAATGAACGAGCCGCCGCTGCACGAAAGTCGAGAAGAGAGCACCATCTCTGGATGTATGTGTAATTTTCCGTCATCGTTTGAATAAATATTTTTAAAACCTTTCTTCAGTTGCTCTTATAGATCCTTATAAAGTGTTCTCAACAACGTTATTATTTCAATCACATTTCGAGTCCTCGTACACCAATCGATCAGGGTGTCAGCACCGGATTGTCTCTCTCGTCTAAACCTCTTTCCATGTGAACGCGACCCTAAAAATGCACTAATCCCGGAGAAGTGAATCCCAAAAATCATTCGCAACCACTGGCACTGTTGTTGGTCGGGGGTCTGTGCTCAGTCGGTGCTCGTTCGAAGTAATGAGGTATGATATTCGGGACGATTGCATTGTGTAATCCTATTACACCATTCGCCGGTAATCATCCCGTTTTAAAAGCTACTTAAAATGTTAATTAGCCTCATATAAAATTAACATCATTTTACAATCTATTAGGCTCGAATCCGAAGCGTTAATGAAAGAGCGTTAATTAAGCCGGGTCGTTAAGCTCCCATTCATAATTGATTGACTCTCGGGAAACAGAAGGTAGTGGAGAGACGCTGCCGAGACTGGGAATATTTATTAATTATGATTTTTGAGGGGGAGAAGTATTGAACATTGAACAGCACCATTTTTATCGGCCCGCCTGATCAAAAATTGTTGGGAGGGGATTTGTGATTAACTGGCTGCGTCTGTTAAAAATTGGGAAATTATCTGCACTTTTGGAGTAAATTGATTGGTTAAAATTTAGCTTCGACGTGAGTTGAAATATACAGGGTGTTCATTAATTATTATCGGGGTTTCCGTACCTCATAACTTTCGAATAAAAAATATTACGCAAAAACCGATTACGTATTCGTAAATTACAACTCAAAGAATTTTATTAACGATATTAAAATTATTATTTATGATTAATGATTAATTATAAATTATTATAATTATTAACGATTTTCCTGCGAAGTGCTCGGTCTTCCCTCTCCCTTTCGGTGTAGAACGCTACCAGTTTCCTGAAATTGTGTTAACCAGCGTCTGATAGAATTATCCGAAGGAGGATTTTTCTTGTACGTGGTTCTGAAGCGACGTTGAGTAGTTATGACTGATTTAGTTTCGAAAAACCACAATACACACATTGCTTTTTCTTGCACGGTCGCCATTTTTATTTATAACGTCATAATTACCCAGACTGCTAATGCGCTAAGATCGCATTGCTGCCACGTAAAATTCTTTGAGTTGTAATTTACGAATACGTAATCGGATTTTGCGTAATATTTTTTATTCGAAAGTTATGAGGTACGGAAACCCCGACAATAATTAATGAACACCCTGCATATGAGAAAATGGCGATATTAATCTTCGGTGTAACGATTTTTTTATTGTTTGTGTTGAGGAAAATATAAGCTTATAGCTTTTGAAGATGTCTTGAATATATTCCATCTCATTTATAATACAGTCAAATCTTGGTTCACGAACCTTATTCAGTCCTGGAGGTTTTTCGCAAATCACAATGTTCGTAGCGTTATTATTTACGTTGAAGGAAAAGAGCTAGCTTCTATCATTTGAAGAACCTTTGAACATACCGGTTTCATTCCATTCCTTGTACAGCCAAACCTGGGTTCACGAACTTAACCCTCTGACTGCGTATCCCGCGATTTCCGCGAGTAGGAAGCAAGCCAATTTTCTGCTGCATCCTGCGATTTTCGCAAGCTAACCCATTTACTCAGTACTTTTAGAACGTTGAATATTATTATGCTAATAAAGCGCTGCATGTAAATAACAATTATCTTGCTCCAATATTATTTGAACATGTTTTCAAACGTTGCATCTAAATAGTAACTCAAGAAGATTATGCAGTCGGAGGGTTAATTCATTCCTGCGTTCGTAAATTCTATTGTTCGCATCTTTAGTATTTATGTTCAGGAAAATGAATTTATTTCTAGCTTTTGAAGATGTCCACACTGCATTGTATCTCATATCTAATGTAGTCAAACCTTGGTTCACGAACTTCCAAGAATTCCCGAGCGATTTTTAAATTTGGTATATAGTAGACAAAAATCAGAATTCAGAAGAATCTTTAAAAATAAGGTACAGTAGTTCGGCATATTCGTAACGGAGTTGCAGTCGGTGGAAATCAAAAAAGTCCTTTTATTTTAATCAAAACATGTTACTGGAAGTATTAGAAAGATTATATTCTAATCTTTGATGATAATCTAAGTTAAATCCAATCCATGGCCAATATTAGGAAAATATAGCACTCACGTTTACCGGCGAACGTGAAATACATGCAAAGGAAAGTTAGATACGCTCTCAGAGCTTATATGCATTCGAAACGGAAAATTCCCCCATTTTTGCTAGTTCAGCAGTTTTTATGGGGCTGCAGAAAAGAAATAATTTGCGCGATTGATTAGTAAAAAAATGCGCAAGTACTTTTATCATTAAATTAAAGTCAAAGCGCTTTTATGTTTGAAATTAAGTGTCAGGAAAAATAATTTATTTTAAAGGTGCGGATAAATTCAATTTATCACATACATACATTCATATAATAGAAAGCAGTAATATTATTAAATTAGTAGTCCCATTCCTTTATTAAATTTATGAAAAAGCATAGATAGTTCCATCGAGATAAAACATTAAAAGATATCCTGCTTATAATAACTGAAAATGTTACAAAATCTGAAACTGATAGAAAACGCATTAAAAACTTGAAACAACAATAAACACTTATGATTTCGATTAAAAAGGAGGTAGAAAACAATTTAGAATCTAAAAAACCATTATAACCGATTAAATGAGTTTCGAAAATCGATATTTTGGAAAAAAAGTCAAATTTTGTTGCTCGTACAACTTAGTGTTCAATTTCGTAATAATAATCTTATACTGTATTTGCTTAATTAAGATCGATTTTAATAAAGGAATGAACTCTGAATGTTAAGATATTGCTTGAATATATTAGAAATACCTTAGATAACCCTGGTCTATACTATTCTAGTTTAGATTATAATTTGAGATGGAATGTTTCGTTATTTAGTGAAAACTAACAGCATAATAATCAGATCGATTTTTTCTAATTAATACAATGTATACATCATCTAGGTAACTTTTTTAATACACCCTTTTTACTTTGTATACTAAAATCAATTTAAATCGCCTTTCTTTATATAAGGAATTCACATCTTTAACAAATATTAAAAAAAGAACGCTTATTCTGAAAAGAAGTTTTCTTTTATAAATTATCATTATCTTAATTATGTTTCTCGGTTCATATAAATAACGAAGCAATCATTTTACATTATCAAAAGCAAAGCAGGATTAAGGAAGAAAAAAATAATTACGGCAATCATTTATAAAAATGGGCAATCTGCCTGCAATCTGATTCATCTCCTTTGAAAAAAAAACTCGACTTTTGTTTAATTCATTGACATTAAAAAGAACAAAGGAAGGCAATATAATGAACACGCCGTCAGATAGGAAAAAAATGGCAAGATCAAACTGCCCAATGAAAGAAAATATCATAAAACAAAGCGCGAAGATTTCGAAAATAATAATAATTACTATATTGACTAATTAATTTGCTGTCAAAGTCAACCATTTTATTACCATTTCGAAAATCCGCTTTTCTTTGCTACATCAGTATATCGTAATTAATTTCCCGATTAAAAGAAGGAAAGGAGAAAAAAAATGGATAAAAGAACAAAGAAAAAAAATCTCGAGCAAAGAGAAAAAAAAACTTTTTCTGAACAAAGTAATAAGCTCTCTGGTGGAAATAATAAATGGTACAAAACATGTCACCAGGGAAGAATTAATCTTCACTGTAGACGTTGCTTGGAACAAGACGTGTTAACGTTTCCATTAAAGTCGTCTTTTATTTTCCATCAGTTAATAATTTATGTGTTAAACATCGTCCTTTTGTTGGTACATAAAAAAAGGAAATATTAATGACGATGAAGAAGCTTAAGGAAAGAATAAAAAATAAAGCTTGACAAAAGAAAGCCCAAATGTAAAAATGGACGAAGAGAAAACAACGCAAAAGGTTTTTAACGATGACATCTTTTATTTGTTTTGACGTGCACATATTGTATTATGATTATTTATGTGGCAACTAGACATTAACAGAGAAATGTCGTCTGCTTCTTTTTTAATTTCGTATCGATCGAGATGGCGGCCAATGGAAGGGGAAAAATCACGAAGGAACAAAAAAATGGTGCTTAAATAATCGATGAGGTTGCAGTCTTAGCGACTTCAAAATGCATCAATATTACAAAAGAAGAGAAAAAAATGTACATCAAAAATGAACTATTGGATATATGATTCATTCAGTTTTGAAAAAAAAAATATAAAATGATTTTATGACTTATGATTTATCAGGGGAAAAAATCAGTCGATTATCAACCTATATCCTTATTTTTCTATTGGCTTCTTTTTTCTCTAATTCAAGAGTTTTTTTAGCCACACAGAGTTTCAATATAAAATGAATTATAGATTTTATATTCCCATGATCATCGATATAAAATGATACAGCGTTTTAATATAGAACTTTCACTAGAGAAATATAAAAATTAAGCCACGCCTTTCCCTGACATTTTTCAGAATTCATCAAAGGAATCGACACTGAACTTTGGAAACCGACAATTATGTTTTTAAAACATTGAGCAAAACTTAAATTCTGTCAATTCTATGTGTATTAAAATAACCATAGAAGATATGAATTCATTACTATTAATTTGTTGCTCATGTATGCTCCAATTTCTTCATATTTAAATCGGCTCAACAGATAAATAGTCATAACGTTTCGCAAACAAAATATTTTATTTTCTTATCTAGTCAACATATAAATAAAAAAACAATAAAACGCATCACGAATACGAATACAGACGAAGACACAGTTGCCAGAACACATTAAACGAATTCTAGAAGAACGCTAAAAAAAGTTTAAATGCAGACGATTAACAATATCTGAAATACAGTTCTAATCACTTTTTTTGTTCTTTCTCGAATTACTGAAACGAGTCCCAAGATGCAGCGTTATGAAAGCTTTCGAAAAGTCAATAACTGTGTTATACGGCGTTATTTATAGAAGGGGTACCCAAGTAAAAATGGAACTCTGGTTCTAGCGGCATTACTTTAATTGGTAGAACTTTGAGATTGAGGTGGTATATGACTGTGTATGTCAGAGAAATATGGAATGAAATAGCAATTAGCAGTTTACAGTTAAGTGGACCAGAAGCGACAAAACACGTAGCGTTATGTCATGAATTCAGCGACAAAGCAAATACCGTCGTACCATGAAAATCAAAATCATTCAAAGAAAGCCAAAAAATTAAGATAAACTCAGAGGGATTCGAATTAAACAAACAAGGAAACCGTTCTAGTCCATTTTATCAAGGGCTAAGTACTTGATTCGAAATGGATTCAGAATATTTGGGAAATTGTTCTTTAAGAAGCTTGCATTATGCCAAATATAGCTTCTCTTAGCCCGAAATTTCCAAACAAAAGATGCTGAGATCTGTACATCTAAAAAGCATTATTTTAAAAGAAAAAGGAAAACCAAACACAAACATAAAAACGCTAATAAGATAGATTTAAAAATATCAGCCATCTGGCTGTTAATAATAATAGACATCATAAAAATAAATTTACCCCATGCCCAGAATAGAGAAAAAAAAGTCCTTACGCTATCACAATTCCACGCGAACTTTCTGTTAAAATCAGTAATCAGCAAAATATTTTAAAGAAACGCTAGAACCATGGTCGTACCATGAATTCAGCGACAAAACCAGTAAGTCGCGCAGTGAAGTGGTCAATTTGACACGTGTATTATGTGAGCATGAATTACCTCCATTGTGAAAGTGTGATTTCAAAAGAAGAAAGTCACAATATCAAACATGCAATTTTTCAATTTAAATAGCTGACAAAATGTCGAAGAAATTAATCCTTTCTAAACAGTTCTTCAAGCAAAATATTCTTTTTTTCGTTTTATTCAAGCGAAAATGGGCCACTAGAACTGTAAACATTTCTTTTTAAATTCTGATTTGATAGCAGTGAGGAAGGTATCATACAAACAGTCTTCATTTTAAAGAAAAACACTAACAAATTTCCCTCGTTTTTTTCATAAACCTTCATCATCTTTGTTTATAAATCTAAAACGTACATGTTTATGATTTACGCCAAATAAATATCCAAGCCTGGAAAATATATCTATACTTTATTTTTTTTATTCCAAAGTAAATATGGATTGTTTTTCACTGATCAACGAGAATTGCTGCTGTGAACGCAAAATATTAATGAGGAATAATAAACAACAAAGAAATGATGATTTTTTTTAAAAACTTTTATTTAAAATCAAAGGCAGCAGAAAGAATTTTAAAATGTACCTTATTAAAAATAATGGGAAGACTGATCTTTTTTAACTTTTCCCATTTTTGAAAATAGAAATGTATGCTCGTTACGAAAAATTTTGGGAATATTTTATCGAACCAACATGAGAAGTTTTAGAAATCAGAATATAGTTTGCTTTCCAAGTGTGTTTTATTTTTGATTTAAATAAAATTCATTTTTCGTATGATAAAAATCATTTTACTAGAAATAAAGATACTTATAATTAAACGAAAAGAATTTCATCTAAATACACATAGAACAAAAAATTGGCAAATCTCTGTATTTATGATATATTACTAAATTCATCAAGTAATGATTTTATATAATAATTATTTATCATTTTATGATAATAAGACATTAAAAATAAACTGAATGTAGTTGTATAAACTGCATACAGTTGTAAATTTCAATAAATAAATATTTTATGTAAGCTTGCAGTTAAAGCTAGATGGAATTTTGTCAACTCATGATTAAAATAGTGTTTGCAGTTAAATCCAGATGAAATTTTGTCAACTCATGATAGAAATAGTGTTTGCAGTTAAAGCTAGATGTAATCTTGTCAGCTCATGATAGAAATAGTGTTTGCAGTTAAAGCTAGATGAAATCTTGCCAGCTTATGATAGAAATAGTGTTTGCAGTTAAAGCTAGATGAAATCTTGTCAGCTTATAATAGAAATAGTGTTTGCAGTTAAAGCTAGATGAAATTCTGTCAACTCATGATAGAAATGGTAATCTCTTTAAGTCCTTTCCATTTATTTCTATCTAGCCGCCTATGGTGACCAGCTGGTTCGTCGGAATTATTGCGTGCGAAAAATTTCAATAAACTCTTTTATGAGTAGATTTGTCTTAATGGTTCTCCCAGCAAAGTATTTTTACCTTTTCAAAACTGGTGGAACATATAAGTACATTCAAATGAATGCAATTTTTTTAAGAAAATCATTCTGGAAAGACGGTTAAATTACAAATTTTGGTAGACAAGAAACCCGTCCTATTTAAGAAGCCTTACTCCTGTTCTGTTCATTGTGCTATGCACCTGCTCAATTCTCTCTATGTGCTATCTAACCTAAAATCAAAGCTTTAATCTGAGAAGGAAAATAATTGAAATCATTCAGTATCGGAATTTTTTTGTGTAATACCGATTATGTTACATAGTTTTTGTAATATGTTATAGAAATTTTGTTTACACATTCAGTGAAAAATTCAGTGCGCTACAATAAGAAAGCAAAACTTTAAGCTTTAAGAGCGCTAATCTATATTTTATATATCCAATTATACATATTACAGAAAAAGATAAATTTTCTTTGAAGCTTATCAAATCTCCTAGTTCACATTCAAAAAAAAAGAATGCAACAACAAACTTGTTGATGTTATCCAGATAATTTAAGAAAGAAGAAACAATTTCAAAAATCCGTTGACCCCGAAAACGAAAGAAATATAATCCATTCAACAAATATTCGTAGTGATAAATATTTACGAAAACAGCTTCGCTAGAGTTTCCCCGATGGATTTATTCGAAATACATTCTATGACACCTTAAAATCTATTAAAATAGCTTAAAATATTTAATTTTGAAATGCAATATTTTTCTTTAAGCGTAGTCTACGATTATTAAAATATATAAAATTTAAAAATATCTTCACAACGCATTCTTTATAAAAGTTAAGAAAATTGAGTCAGAGACTTCAAGCATTAAAGGAATTTTCCTTTTAAGTTTAAAATAAAAGCCACTTCAGTGTTGGGGAATTCTTATTTGTAACAAACTGTGCTATATCGAAATCGTAAATTTAAAATTATATTATCATTTGATTTAAATTAAAAGAGAAAAATAAAATCACTAAACTGTTATATTTATGCGAGCTACATTAAAAGGAGATTAAAGTTAAAAAAATAAAAGTAAGTATACGAACTTTTAAGTTGCTCTGTTACTCCGAAAACACTTAAAAATTTTTTGAATCTTGCGAAGCGACCTTTTAAAGTAGTCAATTACAATAGAAAAGCGTTTAAAAGAACTCAAAAATTCCATTCTCGAAAAATCTTTCCCCATTTTAAATATCGCAAATGAATTCCAAAACTCTCTTTTCCTCCGTCTCAAAAATTATTATTTTCTCCCAAAAAATTCTTCGCAATAAACTTTTAAAATGTTTCCATCTCTCTCGTTTTATAATTTCTCTCCCGCCGAAAATAACCTTCGCGTTGCCAACCCGAAAACAATAATAATAACAAACGAAAAACCCGGAGAAAAAGGAAGAAGAAGAAAACTGCAGCAACAAAGCAGCAGCAGACGAGTGAAGTTGAGTTGTTTTGGAATTCATTTTAATCAAGTTTTTAATAACGAAGTAAAAGAGCACTTTGAATTAAAGACGCATTCAAAAGCCTTGTTTGTACGGAGTAACTCATAATGTAACGGAATCGTAGCGGAAAATTAAAACCTGTTACCGTCTTTTCTAGGGGTGTGTGTCTGCTGGGGGTGTTGGGGGAGGACGAAAGAAGGTGGGGGGAATTAAATCGCTAATTAGCAGTCTAGAAGCATTTGTAAGCTCGCCCGCTTCTCATTTACTGAAACGCGAAATATGCAAATAGCAAAATTAAATATTCCTCTTTGATTAACTTAACATTTTCTCGTTCGAAAAACGATTTAGTTATTCTACCGTTGTTTTAAGGTAATCACTGCTTCCCTGGCAGTGGAGTAATTAGTAACATAATTGCGAAATTAGTCTTAATCAAGAGTTAATCAGCAAAATGTGGACAAAGAACGAAGTCGCTGCAAACCGCGGGCAACGACGAATGGAACGCAAGACTCTTCTGGATGGGTGACGTCATCCGTAAACGGTTGTCGATCTGTTCCACTTGAGGTATTGCTCGGAAAATCAGCTGTGGATACAACTTTTGCTAATTGAGACTTCAAACCTCTCTAGTACAGCTACACTCTGCTTCTGTTCTTTCCTGCAAAGATTGTTGTTATGTTATTGCGAAGTTGCATCCTTTTTAAAAGCTACGCGGTAACTACATTCGAACTCCCTGATATCGAACGTCCGTATATTGAAAATCTCTATGTATCGCAGTTTTTTCAGGAACTTTGAATTTTCATTTGGAAAACAATTTCTCTACAGGTAGAGAAATACTCTGTTCCTGTTCTTTCTTGCAAAGATTCTTGTTATTTTATGTTCTTGTGGAGTTACATCCTTTTTAAAAGCTTCGCGGTAAGCACATTCAAACTCCTTGTCATCGAACGTTATATCGAAAATCTCTATGCATCGCACTTTTTTCAGGAACTTCAAATTTCATTCGAAAAACAGTTTCTCTATAAGTAGAGCAATACTCTGCTCTTGTTCTTCCCCGCAAAGATTGTTGTTATTTTATGTTATTGCGAAGTTATATCCCTTTTAAAAGCCACGAGGTAACTGCATTCGAACTCCCTGATATCGAACGTCCGTATATTGAAAATCTCTATGTATCGCACTTTTTTCAGGAACCTTGAATTTTCATTAGAAAAACATTTTCTATATATCGAATAAAAATTTTATATATCGAACAGAAATTTTCGCATAAAAAATTATGCATACCTATTGCAGTTAAAAAGCGACAATTCTTTCATAAGAAGGAATATAAATTAAATGAGGAGAAAAAAAAATATTTCACCGATTCTTACTGCAATAGAAATTCTTGGAAGACCTCAAGTCGTTTCGAAAAAGCAATAAAGCCTTTGAGTCATGATGTTATTCTAAGCTTCTGTTCTACGAATCACTTTCCGAACTTAGAGCGAGATTTTCACTTTAAATTCAATTTAGCTTTAGATTTCTTATAGTGAGCACGGCCCCCTAACCGGAAATCTTTAAGTGTTAAAGAGAAGTTCAGCTTAATAAAGAACGTAGGAAGTGGAGTGAAAATTACATCCAAAAGTAAATAAAACATTTAGTTCCATTTTTTGTTTTCAACGAACAGTTAGATTTCGTTTACCAAAAATAACCGAAATGTCCACCATTATCTCGTTTAACCCATTATACTCCCAAATTCTATTATTTTCCCTTTAAAAAAATCCCTTGATATTATAACATGAATGAAATATGAAAGAAAACACTATTATTAAAATTTCTAATTAAACTGATTAATTAACTTTTAATTAGAATTAATTATCTTTTTAATTAGAAAAATGATTTTTATTGGATTTGTACTTGTTATGGCAGTCATCTCAAGATTCAGATGCAACAATCAAAGCTAAAAATTGGTTTAGGTAAAAACAAGCATTCCAAAAAAAGGAAAAAAAAAAGATAATGGGTAAATATAGCATAGGAATGCTCCATCCTGGCCGAAGCCGTCCGGTTAATCAGATGAGGGCCGCGTGAAGCAGCCCCACCCAATACGGGGACGCAAGTCCCTATTATCGGTATCGGTAAAACCTCAACCGACTCTGCTACATTAACCCCAATTGCTATCTTATTTCAAGTCATGATAAGCAATCTCATTCAATTTCTAAGTGCATGCAACCCGACACACACACGCACACGCACACGCACACGCACACACACACACTATATGTAATAATCTCACTTAATTTTGCTTTAAATTCTAATATTATATATTTTAAAGTCTTAATGTATTCCAAAATCACTTATCTTAAATTTCAATTTCGTTTTATTTCCCGCGCTGGAGGTATATTATATCTCTCGTTTTGGCATATTTATTACTAAAAGAATATTTTAATCGCTTCCACGCACGCACGCACGCACACACACACACACCGCGAAATCAGCGACTCCTTGAGGCCATGCTTTTCCCCTAAAACACTTACGCAATTTACTAAAAATAGCTATTATTCCCTTCACTTTGATCATCCCTACCTGAGGAAATGTGAGGAAATGCAGGGATTTTCTGTTCGCTTTTTACTTAAAAACTTCAACTAAGATGCACGTATGTCTGCTACTCTCCCATAGTAAATGAAAATTAGAATATAACTCGGCCTGATTTTTTTATTTAACGACTACAACAACGAATACTTTCCCGCTATATATATATAAATGAGCATACAAAACAAAATAAACAAGACATCAAAATTCATTTCAAAAACTAAAAATTCATTAATTAAACAAAATTTAAATTATGATTCTATAACAAAAGTGCAATACACATGCAAACAGCACATGTAAAACAATTCTATGAACTATACAACTCTTACAACTATTGAAAAAGTCAAAACCAAAAATTTGGAGTTTGCAACAATAAAATTAGTAGCTCTGTTTTGGAAAATTAAAATTAGTAGCTCTGCTTATATATATATATATATCTTCTAAACATAAAATTTTCTGAAATTTACCAAAAATAGAACGTTAATTTACCATAAGTAAACTAACAAAAATAAAAGTATAGATCAGAACCAGTCCACTGATTTTAGTTTCATAAAGTGCTTTAACAATTGCAGAAGCTTGAGAGCGAAACTCATGAATGGGAACCAACTATTTTAATTCTTTGTTTTTCCAGCTTTTAGGCCATTTAGGTGGAAGATCCCTCCATAGTTCACACTCCAAAATTACATGGGATACATATTCAATATTCTGTCCAAATTGACATTCAGTTGGCTTGCCAAACATCGAATAAACCAAATATCTTAGAACAGTGGCGAATCCAGAATTCGGGTCTGGG
>BGPR01012330.1:25416-45381 GCA_013235015.1 Araneus ventricosus
CAGTGCAATACTTTCGATAATTTAATAAAAAAATACAATGAAATAACTAGACAAAACCCAGATAGCACGTAAGTCTGCAGCAAGTTTGATTTTGACTTGATATTCCCTTGTCATGGCAAAATTTGACGCGTCAAACTTGAAACGAACTTGTAGCAAGTTCGCTGTGACAACTAGCGCCACCCTCGCTTGCAACGCATTTGCTGCAAGTTCGATGTGACAAAATAGCGCAAACTCCCTTGCAAATTAAATTTGCTGCAAGTTTGCAAAACAAGCTTCCTGCAAAGACAGCACAAAAAGAAAACATCCGATTTTTAATAGCATCTCCCCTATAGACCGTCCTTCTTTTTATTAATTCAATAAATCAATGATAATTTGTAAATAAAACTAACTTTTTGATAAAAAAAATTTTGAAACATTTTCCATCTTTTTACTAAATATATCACTCGAACTTTAAAGAAAACAATATCGCCTTTTTCTTAATGTTGAAATTTTAGCGTTTATAAACAAAATTAAACCGAAAAAACAGTCAATGTTTGTTGAAAAATAAACTTATACATTTTGTCCCATTTTAAAGTAATTACTTTTGAACTATAATTTCATAATTTATTCTACTAACAAAACGTAATTATTAGCGAAAATAGCTCTCTCTTTGACTTCAAATCATATTCACAACTCAAAAAATTAATGAAATCAAGAGAATAGTTTAAAACAAATCTTATACGAATCGAATGGAACGATGTATTAGCGAAATCTATCTTCTCTTCTCAGAGGTTAACTGGCCCAGTGGTTATCGCGTCAGCTTCCGAACCGGTAGGTCGCGAGTTCTATCCTGGGTTGTGTTCGTACTCTGTTTTTGCTATAATTTGCAATGCAAGCTTGCTGCAAGTTCGTCCTATGGTGACTTCGAGGCTTGCGTTAACTTGCTGCAAGCTTGTTTCACACTTGCACACCTGTCGTGACAAATTTGCAGAAAGCTTGCAGACTTGCACTGCAAGTCTGCTGCAAATTTGCTGCAAACTAAAATTGCTAACTGGGAAATTGTTTTCATTCGCGTCAATGCTACAAGCACAAGTGGAATGGCTAGAAAAGTAGGAAAATTTTCGAGCCTGTCAAGACAGAAAGCAATGTTTTCACATTATTATTATTTTTTTAAAAAGATAAATTAAAAAAACAGTAGTAGTGATTTTAAATGAAATTAAGAATTCTGGTTTAGCTCTGGGGGGAGGGCTGCAGCCTAATAGCCCCCCCCCTGGATTCGCCACTGCCTTGGAATGAACCAAATACACCGTGGCCGGTTAGTACCTGATTAAAACAGAAATCGCCACAAATTCTTTTTGTATCAACTTTCTCATACAAATTTTTTGTCCAGATCCCTTTCCTCGAGTCCGCCCATCTGGCTAGATAATGTGTTAAGTAAAATTTTTATATAATGTCCTAATTATCTTTATGAAAATATCTATTTCAAAATGGAAAATTAATTGCTCAATATGTCCATCAATAAAGTTCCTTAATGCTAGTAAATAGTATTGCCTTCTTCTATTAAAAGCCAACAACACATCTTTTGTCGTAACCGAAGAAGTATTTGAGAGACAAACCAATGCCCAGGAGACCGGTATTGTACCGAGCCGTTTAAAGACCTCCACGCGCTGTTTCGGTCTTTTCATCTGCGTAACAAATCACTCGATTTTTACGATGCCAAACAAGGCCCGTTTAATACGAGTTTTGCGTGAGGTCGTTAGTTCTTCATATTTGATAGGGAAACATCTGTCAATAAATGAAAGGAATTAGTCCCGCCATGTGAAAGGGGCTTCTGTCTTCATGAATGGATTGTTGGGAAATCGACCCTCTTTTCGGGTACCGGCCGTATTTATGGCCGCTTAGATGGCTTTCGTCGATAGGAAGAGTGTAATATGAAAACGGATGATTTGTCCGAATGGATTAATCTTCCGGTCATTACGTTGTTATTTTCCCTTTTTGGAAATATATTGTCCACATTAGGAGTTTGCATTGAGAATTACAGTTGTGTAAAGTAATTATCTTTTTTTATAAACATAGATTTCAGTTGATGATTTTATTTGTGCCATTAAAATAGGTAGCACAAATAAAAAAATACCTACATAGGTACATAAAAATACATTATATATATATATAGGAAAAATGGTTGCAGGATATAGAATCCCGGCTTGAGCAACCATAATTATAGGAAATATTATTCATCTCGGCCGAAGCCAACATAACTTGTAGAAAATTCTTATCTTATGGGTACTCTAGGGGGAAATACACCAAAGATAAAGGATGAGAAAATAGGAGTTAAAAACTAAATTATTTATTAATAAAACATAGCATGAGAAAGGTATTTACACATGATTATTCACAGATTAGACAAGAGAGATTTAGGGCTTGTTAGTTATTTAAGTAAAATATCAACTTACACCACGTTTAAAGGTTAGTTACAGCCATCGCCCATCGCCGCCGTGCTGACCCCTTAGCTGCCTACGCTCACATCTACCGCATGCCTGTTCTGCTTGATTTCAAATAGTCATCTCATGAGGATTCAAACATTACCCTGGGGTTTTTTAACGGAGAGCTTACACCTACACATCACGTGATTAGCACCGTGAAAAAGCGCTTGATCGTTATCTTCCGATATCTTTCCGCTGACACAACAATTATTCAAATGAGCTTGTTAGGAAAGTGAGAAAATATTATTAGGAAGGAATTAAACGTACGCTTTTAAGCTAGACGGGAAAAATACAATTCCTACATATATATATATTCCACTTCATGTCTCCGTGCCTAGAATTAGTATGGTTCTTTGTAAGTGGTTTAGGTCGACAAGAGGTGGAAGCATACCAGAAAAAAAAATTTAAAAAGCAAATTAGCAACCTAAAGAAAAATTTTGAAATAAATTATATAATTTAAACAAGAAAACTTAAATAATTACAAAAATAAAAAAATAATAATTAAATTAAAAACTTAACTAATAATAGATGAGTCTATGGTATCACTAGAAAGATTTTATGTCTTGAGGAATATTTTTTTAGAGTCTATTGTTTGACCCTGATCGCATTATTATGCTTATATTATAATTCCATATTCGATGTTTATTATTGAGCTTCATAATCAGTGAAAGAATGGAGCAGGCGAGAGCAGCTAGCAGATCTCAATTTTAGGGAGATGGACTGAAGAGCTGGCTGTTGGCGAGAATAAACTTAATAGTATTGAAAATTTTATTTCTTGACTATTGATTACCAGCAGTTTGGCGTAAAAATGCATGAATAAGATGGGACGCAGGTGTCTTAAGATGCCAAGATTCTGTTAACGGACATTCGGTTGCATAGTGTAGCTTATTTCCTATGCCTCTACAGCTCTGTAGAGGTAAATAAGAAACGGACGGTGTCCGGCCAATAAGATTAATTCTGTTACGAACTTCCCCACAAAAGTAAGAGAGGTCGGTCCATTGAACCCTGTGAGGGCCTGGCCGGATGGGGGAGGACCCTCCTTCAACCTTTCTTGCAAGTTGACTTCTTGCTGCGGCAAGAAAGTCAGTTCTACCAGCGACGCTCCCACGGTGAGGTGTCACACATTTTTCAGGACACATTTTGGGAGCTAGCGTAAAGAACTCATGTGCACTCTGTTGAATGTTGAAGAGAGAGGCACATTATCGTAATAGGAATATATTTAGGAGTGATTAATGCATCATTATCTGCTGATCATAAGAGCATGAATTATTGATTTATTATGAGCACAACATGATCTCCATGTCGACATGCAATGAAAGAAGTTGAATCCCATACTGCATGATATCATTTGGATTGCAGATAAGTGCACTATCATTTTTACATTTTTGAAATCTAAATATTGTAGAATAAATATTTTCTCCTGATAAGCTTGTGCGAAATAGATTTTTCCACAAATTCCGCTCGTCTCTACGATTCCATACGCATATTGACTCTTGAAATCAGATTATAAATATCTCTTCCAGAGACACCTTCAGTCCATTCATTTTGCCATTTCTCAAGCATAAGGGATTTTAAAAGTCCTTTGACGAAATATCTTGGGAGTTGAATATTTGTATATGGGAAACCGTTTTCTGTTACTTGTTTGGCCAAACTGTCGGCTACCTCATTACTACTACTCTATTACTTTACATTATTACTACTTTGTAACCGACATGTGCCTTAATCCAGGTAATTTGTATGTGGGAATGATCTAGAAAAATTGTTGATATTTCTTGGGCTATTTTATTTTACATTTTAAGTTTGGATACGGCTTGAATGCTTCATCTTTTTCCTTTCATTTTCTGTTTCTTTTAATGTATTTTTTTTCTTCGTATAGTCTTTCCATTGCATTTTTGTTTTTATTATTTTCTAGCTATTTCATGTATAACTGTGTAATTTTGTGTTTTTCAAGGTTTTATTTTCCCGTGTTTCCAAAATATTTTTTTTAATGTATAGCACAATAGCAATCCTTCCTTTGCTCCTGTAAATGTTTGTAGACTTGTTGCGTTTTTAATTAGGCAGCGGTATAGAGAAATGTCAAGTTTTAAGAGAGGTCACCCCTTCGGGTGTTGTGATTTCTCTTCCACTTCATGACCACGTCACTGCTT
Organism: Araneus ventricosus; assembly: GCA_013235015.1. Classification (NCBI taxonomy): domain Eukaryota; kingdom Metazoa; phylum Arthropoda; class Arachnida; order Araneae; family Araneidae; genus Araneus; species Araneus ventricosus. Next base: position 30,026 of record BGPR01012330.1, read on the forward strand.
AAATAACCATATGGTTATAGTTGCAGGGGCATGGAGTGGTGTTATGTTATGTCCACATGAATATTTATGACTTCATCTGCATTTAAAATCTTCGCAAATTTAGCTGATTCTCCTAATGCTGCTTGAAACACAGTACTTTTATTCGACAATCTTGCTGACCATCTGTGGGTGATAGTTTGGCCTTCAAAGACGAAGCAAACACAGCGATGTTAATAAAACTATTGCTATTTCTGCCATCTTCCAACGAAATCTGAGACTTTTAAACATGTTTCGAAGGTGAAATGCCCAACCAGAAGCTTTAACTTCTATTTGATCTGGTTGTAGGAAGTCCTCAATCGATAAAGGTTGGTTAACGGGTCTATTCTGGTACCCCCGGTTGGGGTGGGGGGGGGTCACTTTTCCCGTTGTTAAAGTGCGGAAAAAGTGACGTCTCCCAACCCAACCGGGGGTACCAGAATAGACCCCTAAGTCTTCAAATATTGATGTCTCTATATTCTTGCTGCAATTGGTAGAATTGTTCTTCCAAGAATAACTTGTAAAGCTGCTGTGGCTCTCGTACTGAAGGCACCTGACTTATTATTGAAGACTTAATATTGATTAATTCTTGCTGTAATTGGTAGAATTATTATTCCAAGAATAATTTGTAAAGCTGCTGTGGCTCTCGTACTGAAGGCACCTGACTTATTATTGATGACTTAATATTGATGAATTCTTGCTGTAATTGGTAGAATTATTCTTCCAAGAATAATTTGTAAAGCTGCTCTGGTTGTCGTACTGAAGACACCTGACTTATTATTGAAGACTTAATATTGATGAATTCTTGCTGTAATTGGTAGAATTATTCTTCCAAGAATAATTTGTAAAGCTGCTCTGGTTGTCGTACTGAAGACACCTGACTTATTATTGAAGACTTAATATTGATGAATTCTTGCTGTAATTGGTAGAATTATTCTTCCAATAATAACTTGTAAAGCTGCTGTGGCTCTCGTACTGAAGGCACCTGACTTATTATTGATGACTTAATATTGATGAATTCTTGCTGTAATTGGTAGAATTATTCTTCCAAGAATAACTTGTAAAGCTGGTGTGGCTGTCGTACTGAAGGCGCCTGAAAGATACCTACATGGATAGCACAAAAAATTCCTACCCGTATGGGCATTGAAGCTTCGAGGAAACTCTGTGCTTTAAACTCGTCTCATTTGCATTGGAGCTTCAGTTTAATTTGTAAAAACTAATTATTTACGTTAAAAAATTGTCCAAAAGAAATAATAAACTAATAGAGTTCTTAGGATATGTTATAAAAATAGTTTTGGAAATAACATTCGAGAAATAGTGCTCTCTTTGAAATGTCCTCTTTGTATTTGAATCAGCAGTTTGAAGGAGGGATGAACAAGCACCAATAAATCGAAATGCGCACAAAACATGTGTTGTTATATAGATGCTCGTTGTCAGCTGCAAAATTATTAAAAATATTAGGGATATTACTAATGTTTTCAAACATTAATTGTAACAATGTTTTTATTGTAATAAATAAAATTCAAACCGATCTCATTATTTCAGCAAATCTTTTATTCACGCTCTTTTGCAATTGTTACGGTTGTGATAGTATAAATTGTTTTCTTGGGAATTTAACTCCAAAGCAGAATTTTCGCTTTAGTATTCATTGCATTGCCTATTTTATCGCACCTGCTACAAAGTAATATTTTTTTAAAACGAGGCAACAGATATTTGATTTCAGGTTTTTATTATTTTTTTTACTTTCTCGTATACGAAGTATGCAAAGAGAAAGTATTGTAATCGTCAAAAAATTCGAACTCGAGATTTTGACGAATCTACACTTAGAAAGTATACGAGAAAGTTTAGGGGAGACCACTCCCGCTGGTTTGAAGTGCCTTTAGTAACTAAATTTTATTAAAATAATGAATATTTTTAAAATTGTATATACGTTATTTAACAATGTCTCAAACTCGAATTTTTTTTTAATTGTAGAAAATCCTTATGTGATAAAGAAAATTTACATTATTTTCGAAATTGGTATGGCAAATATCATATAATTTACATAAATTTATGTAAACCTTCGACAAAAAGTTAAAGGTTGTAGGCTTGTGTTATCATCGTAAATAACAAAAGTTGAGTGTTATTCTGCAGTTTTCAGTTACTGATGCGAAATAAGGTTTCCACATGTATGCTGTAATTTTTATCACAAAGAGTTTTGCACTTAGTTTGAAGCTCTACGTTGTTAAAACAAAAGCGTTCCTGTCGTCAGAAATCATTATTAAAAAAGTGGGCATGATTTTTTTTTGTTTAAAAGATATAAAATAAAACATCAGAGACTTGACTTTTTGACAGTCTATTTCTTTGCTAGAATCTTTTTTTTAAATTTTATAAATCCTTAATGAAAAAATATATCATAAACAAAGAGAGAAAAAACAAAGCTTTTTCGAAAGCAGATTTCTAAAAGCAAATATATTCGGTTCAACATCGATTTACAATCCCCTTCCAAAAATATTAGGTATAAAAATATACTTTCTTGATGATATTGCTGAAAATTTCTTCTTTTTTTAGGTAGGACTTAAAATGTAATGGCGAAGAAGATTAAAAATTTAGTAAGTAAATACGCATTCCTCGGTCTAGACTCATATAACCCGATATTCTGATTTCTTGTTTTCAATATTACAAGTTGTAAAAACATGGTATTTTCCAAAAAAATCTTGAAAAAATATGGGCATATAGGGTAGGTAGACCGGGGCTAGTTGGCCATAGGGGCACGTTGGGCCAGTCGAGATTTTTTTAATAATTTTCGGTATTTAACGCTGCCATTCCAGACAAGTGTGTATTATCCCGCCTTCCTTCTTCCACGTCAGCGTCATTGAAGAAATAGCCTTCATTAAAGAATCAGCCAGAATTTTCTAATTTTTGCTAAGCTGAGTAAATTTCCTCACTTGTGAATAATCGGTTTTTTCTTTGCTTAAAAATTATAATTTCCATTTTTACAAATACTATTCAGAAAGATAATTCTTCATTGTTACTTTAGGGCTTGTTTACTTATCGAAATGCTTTCAGAATAAATCCCTGCACTCATGAGAAACAAAGATGGCGACATGGGGTTAGTTGGGCCATTTCGCATGGGGCACGTTGGCCCGCGCTGCTACACAGGGTTTATCAGGATGTGCGTTATAGAAATATCTCTGAATATGTGGGATGGAATTGTACCAGATTTATTATACAAGATACTTGTTATGAAAAACTATGCGGACTAAATTTTGATTATAATTACACAATACTATTTGACGGTGACCATAAAAGCTGTATCTCAGTTTCTATTGAATAGAAATGCACAAAATCTGTGTAAAATACACATAATGTGGATAATAACACAACTACGTTACTTAAATTAATAACGTGTAATAATATAATGTTTTGTGATAGTCGCTGCATGTTAGTAGTGGCTCAAATTACCCCGCAGTCGGGGCAGGTTGGGCCAAGCGACTTGATGTCAGTTTGAGGTTTTATATTAATACTGATAGTTAATATATTCAAGTTTTACTATGGCGAATTATTTCTAAAGGTTCGCTAATAGTGTCAGTTTAATTTATTTTTAAAAAAAATTAATTCCTTTTCTAAAAAAATTCTTAAAAGAAAAACGACCCAACTAGCCCCGGTCAACCCTATTTCAGAAGGCACGAATTGTTTCTTTCACACTGTTTTGATATTGCGAAATATGTTAGTTTCACTTAGCACTGCTTCAAAACAACACGTAATGAGTTAACCGTGCTGTAGAAAGGTTGAATGTATTACAGAATCTTTAGGACAGTCGTATCATACAATCTCATATTTTTGGAGGATCATTTTATTAGAGATAAACAGACAGAATTTTATAAGGGTTCCCTTTTTTCTATCAAGAATTGAGTCAAAAAGGGAGCCCTTAAAAAATTGAGTCGTGACGCCACAGTCACGATCATGGCAATTACGTATGTATCATCTTAATAATTTAACATTTTCCTAATTTTAAAAACGCTTCTTAAAATTTTAATTAATAATTTCTACTTAAGCTCTAGTATACAATTAACTGTCACTTTAACTCGCTGAGGTCCAGTTTCAACCGTTCTAAAGCTTTCGAGTATTCCCCGCTTTTAAAATTCTATTTAAGCTCGCTGCGATGGTGCAACTTCCTCTTTTTAAGCATGTAACTGACTCTAAAAGACGTGCCGTCTTCAAGCGCACTTTTTGAACGATGGTCATGGATTCGATCAAACTGAATTATCCTTCAAATGTTTAAATGTCTCTATTCTACTGGAATCAACCTGCATTTTCGTCTGATATGGAAGAAAAAGAATCTTTACTTGCATCAAATCGACTACGATCTGCTTATTTAGAAATGATCTGTCACGTATTTGTAACTAAACGCATTCTTACACTGTGACGTCATATCCTTTTTCTCTCTGAAAGATGCACAGTGGATATCAAATTTAAATTAATGTGCAGCTAATGACTTATATCATCTGTTGACGAAATTTTATCCAACAATTAATTTACAAATAAATTCAAATTCCACAATACGAGCATATAGATAAATTTTAATCATAACGACTGAATTAATTAAATTCATTTTGTTTTTACAATGCTTATTTGTAAAGAATGGTAAACAATTATTGCACAGAAACTCCTAATGAATTTAATTCTACATCGGAAAGAAAAACAATGATTTCGCAAACAATGAATTTCTTGAACGAATTTGCGGATGAAATTCTTTTCAATAATTTACAAGTCTTTTTACTTCAATAAAAGAATCGGATTCTATTTCATATACCATATGAAACATTAATTATATTTTAACCAAATATGAAAAATGCTTATCGAACAAACGATACTTTTTTCCCAAAAAATTCTGATGATTGTTCGATAAAATATTCCAAAAATGCACTATAATGAGAATAGATTTCTATTCTCTAAAATAATGAAAGAAAAAAAAAATCGTTTGCCCATTATTTTTAATAAGGCACATTTTATAAATTCTTCCCGTTTTCGTATGATTTTCAATAAAAGTAAAAATAAAAAATCCTCACTTCTCTGTGTTGTTTATTTCACCTCATTAATATTTTGCTTTCACGGCAACAAAGAAAATGGCGTTGATCAGCACAAAACAATCTGCGTTTACTTCGAAGTCAAAAAAACTTCATTGTAGAGATATTTTCCTGACTTACGTATTTATTTGGCGTAAATTATAAACATGTATTGTTTCAGGTTTATAAATAAGGTCAAACGGTATTTGCAGGAAACAAAGAGGATTTATTCGTATTCTTTTCAAAATGAAGATTGCTTTTATATTCGTCATTGAAACCATACCAGAAGCTTTTCTTTTTTAAAAAAAATTCTAAAGTGTTTATTGTTCTAGTAACTGAGTCTTACAACGAAAATGTGTTAAAAAAAATGTTTATTTTAGTGATTTCCTATTTTATTTTTCAGTTTTGGAAATGAAAGCTGTGAAGCAACTTCTTTATTCAACAGCTTCGAAGGTATCATAATTAACCTATGGTATGTTTCATATTATGATTCCGCCTTTGGGAACATTTCGTCTTTTTCATCTAGATAACATTTTCTTTGCGTACATTTTGCATTATTTCATTTTTAAATGGAACTAAAAGAATGAAGTAGCTAGCAATCTCAGAATTAAAAACCAATTTACGAAATATTACCTCCAAAATTACGAAGTCCATCTTTAAACGGCCCTCGTGTAGCTTCAATGCATTAAATAATCCAATACATCCCCAACAAAAGTTTATTGATGAGTGTAAAGCTATATATAATGAATTTTGAACCAGAATGGACCAATCCACAATTTTCGCTAAACTGTGCTTGGTATCGTATTTTATAAATATTGAAAGTGAATCGTGTGACAAGTTCTACTATAAAGTATTGGGCGGGTAAAACTCTCCTGATCCTCTCTGGTTTGAAAAAAAAAATATGTTTTTCATTTCAATATGATGTTGCTCAGTTTAGTGAAAATTGTGTGTTATTCCACTTTGGTACTCAATGTCTCAAATATGCCAATTTAACCCTAACAACAAAACAGCTTTCCTCGCCGTTAACCCTTTATAAGGCCGTGTCCAGGTGTAACGCCGCTGACGGCACACACCTTAGTCTCATCAGCTCAGCTTTATAAGGCCGTGGGAAATATTTGCCACCAACTTCATCAATTTTTAAATGCATTTTTTAAGATTGGTTTAAATTCTTGCCATTAAATTTTTCGATGAAACAAAAACCTAGATGTTCCAATTTCTTTTCTCAATTCATAACGAAGTGTCTGGACTTGACAACTAATTATTAATTAGCAAAATTAATTAACAAAAAATTAATGTTATCGAATATACGCTAAATTAATTTCTTTTTTTAAATGAATCTCAAGTCCAAAGCCATTTTACTATAACAATACTAGGAAAAAATGGCCCTATAAATGGTTAAATGATAAGTATCTGACGCCCAAACCGCCATTATAGGGTAATTAAAACATTCCCTATTAGCACAAGATATTGTACGATATTTCCACGATATTGTTCGATATTCTGAATGCCGCACAATATCATGAAGATATCGTGGCAATGTTGTCGAGCATTTTCTGCTTGTAAGGTTCGTAATCTTTTAATAAGTTTATTTTAGTTATGTTGATATCCTGTGCAGAAGCAACACGAGGGCTATTTTGGCACGGACCTTGCAATTTTTAATCGAGGTCAGATGACGAGGATGACACCTGAGTTGGTACCCCCTTTTCAAACTTCTGCACAACATCAGTCTTCACCCCCGTCTCGCACTCAGAAACAGTCTCCCCACCCCCAACAAAACTAAGAAGGACCCAATCCTCCTTGAATTCACGAGTTTAAATTTACTTCAGAAATTACTCAAGACTCATGATTTCTTTAAAGTATTTTCTTAGGTCTGCGAAAGACAAGATACATTACAATCTAATCAAACAATCAATATAAAACTTTATAAGCAATAGTTCCGCATCATTTCACCTGTTGTTACAACGAGCTGAACCAACATGCTCCAAATTACCGGACATCCCCCTCTTCAAAAAAGAAGGGTAAAACAGAAGAAGGGTAAAAAAAAGAAGACTATTACGAACTAATAGTGTGAAAATGAAAATGCCTGTACTGTAAGATAGTGTAAATATTTCTTTCTTTTTGTTTTTCTTAAATAAAATTCCCTTGTCTTGCCCATCAAATCGTTCAGTGACAGGTTTGGTCACGGGTACGGGGGTAAAAGACGGCGTTCTGTTCTGTTGTTACAGTGCTAATTAGTTCACCCACTATTAAATGCACTTACAATAACCTCAATAGTTAATTTAATGTGATCACAATAAATCTGATTCTTCCTGTACAAAAATTGTATATAGTAAATTGTATAACAGCCTCAAAGTTTCTCAGGAAGATCCTTCTGTAAATCATTCCTTGTAAAGTTGTTGCTGTTGTTGGAATCAATAAATATTCTACTACGCACACCCACACAAACTGCAAACCGGAGATCTTTATCTCTGGCGTCGGGGGGGGGGTGTAGAGTAAAGTAAAGTCTTCACCTCCGTCCTGTTACCGGGCCTGACACCCGATTGGATAGATAACAGGACGGAGGTGAAGACTTTACTTTACTGTAAGGCCTGACACCCGACTGGGTAGGCCTGGGGGAGTGGGTGTTGTGCACCACACCAGCGGGAGGACGTTTGACGCACGACATCAGATTTAACACGTACCAGAACCACAGATCGTCGGTGGAATCGGGATTCGAACTTGGAACCGTCCGTCCCCGAAGGCAGTGGCGCAGCTGAAACTTTAGCAGCCCGAGGTTAGCTTGCAACTTGCCGCCCTTCCTTTACTAGTTACATCGGGAACATAAACCTCAAAATAAAAATAATTAATTCCAGAAAAGAATATTTTATTAGTAACGTAATTGGTCGTTTCGTGTCCCCAATCTCTGCAGAGAGGTTGCGAAATTGAGCGTCCATTACCAGCCTTTCTTTCACACATCAGCAATTTAGTACTGTTTGTCCGCCACGAGAACTGTGGCAGCCAAAATGTCTAGTTTACGGCGGTCGCTATAGAAACAGGTTACCGTAGGAAGAATCCATTTCTAGTAGGTAGAAGTTCACTCAAATGTGCTACATTGGCGCATTTAGCGCCAAATGGGCTATGTATGGTAACCGAGAAGACGAATGATCAACTACTCTTTTTGCCACCGCAAACTGGCGCCAAGAATAAAATAAAACTCAGACTTCCGCCGGATTCCTCTTATTCGAAATGGATCTTCCCTAGCATAACCGGTTGCTATAGCGACCGCCGTACACTATACATTTTGGCGGCCACCGTGGCGGACAGACAGTACATTGCTTTTGTATGTGAGCAGTGACTAAGGTAGTGCCGCTACTCTTCTTATGTATAAAATTGCTTTCCTGCGTGTCTGATTTTGTCACCCCTTTCGAAGTGCCGGGCCACCCTTCGCCCCCTTTACCTATGCCACTGTACCACGGCCCTCGTAATCTTACAGTGAGCACTTAAAATTTTCCCAATTGTTTCTGTATACCGCAATCATTACTACTACTGCACAAACCACAGGTTACTAAGTCAATGATATCTTGCCTCGCCCGCCATAAAAACCCAAACCCAGGCAAATCGCACTTTTCCATCAAAACTGGCAGGCTCTTTCATTTTGAATATACGCCTTATTACGATTCCACTCGCATATTACTCCGGATAAAGCGGGACAATAACAATGAAAAACGCAGCAAATTTCACAGAACTTGATTTATCCACGCAGGGAAACTGCGCGCATCGCGCCCCGCGCACCTTCCTCTCTGCAAGAACGCAGTCATATATTTTGATCATTGTCACTGATCAAAGCTCCCAACGAAAACAAACATTCCCTGAAATTGTGAAAAGCTATTTCTTCTTTTCCATCCCGTATCTTCTTTATTTTCCTCCTTTATTTTTTTCTCCAACCAGCAGCAGCAGCGTTTGTGTGCATGTATGGGAGACATAACGAAAGGTCGCCTCTCTGTTCTGTGCAGTTGTCGATGTTGTTCCCTTCTTTTTCGAAGAAAAGGAATATATAATACACAAGAAGACGAAAAAAGAAATAAGTTTTCTTCTAGGGATGGATTCACTCCCCTCCCTTTCGTGCTTTTCCAATCGATACGTTATTATTCGTAGCACCGGTGCTATTTTAAAATGTTTCACTTTAGAGGATCAGCTACATATTCAATGGATGAGACGCAACCCGTCTTCAAAATTAAGATGAATGTAGAGATGGGAAAAACATACCGGTTTTAACCGAAAGCCGATTTTTTTTTGTTCGGTTAATCGGTTTTTTTCGGTTATTTTTTTGTCCCGGTTATAACCGGTTATTTTTTTTAAATCCAATAACCGGGTAAAAAAACTGGATCGGAAGATTGGCTCGATTTTAGGTTCGATTAGACTTAGATTTATCAAGTTATGGGAGTTTGAATTTCATCATCTTAGGCCAATCAACGACAACTGCTTCCTCGAGGCGTCTGTTGGTTGGCGGATTACTGAAAGAGTCTTTATGAACAAATAAATATTGGCCAATGGATGGATTTCCTGTTAAAACAACATTCATAAAAAATTTTGTCTACAATTTTTATAAAAAAAACAACCGAAAATCGGTTATTTTGAGCGGTTATAACCGCCAGGTTAAACCGGAGGTGAAAAAAACCTGAAAAACCGGTTATTTAAACAACCGCCATCCCTAGATGATTGCTTTAGCTTGTTTTATTACCAACGTCTTCATGATAGTGAATGTTTCACCAAGCACAGTTTATGTGATTAAGACCTAGTTTGCGATATTTTCGGAAAAGAGGAGAAAAATATATGCAAGTGCGGGGGGGGGGGGGCTCGACTATAAATAATCCATATTTCGCAAACAGAAGGAATCTAAATGAAGTTGGAAATTTTGTGGCGAAAATAGAATTAATTAATAGCACAGTTTGCAAACTAAACCTTCAGATGGCGTTGCAGTTGGTGGAGCGACGTGTCTCATAGGATAAGACACTGCTGTTCGGTGTGACACCTTATAAATATTTTATTTATATATATATATATATATGTTTGTAAGCTGAGAGTGATCCCGAAACGTATGCATCTAATAAATCCTCTTATCCGCTCTCTTCAATGTAATTGCTGTAACTTTATTTTTTTTTGGCTTGATCGTCTATAACCAAAGCGATTCGTGGGCCTCTTAAGAACACCTACTCAGAAATATGTTATATATTACATTCCAAATCACAGTTAATCCCCGTGTGTAAGTTATAAAAAGTCCAGCTGCTAATTTAGCGTTCTCTTTCTACGATTTGACGTTTACCGTTGATACGCGCAAACTTCGCTCGCAACATTCCCAAAATGATCAAGTTCTGGAAATATACTTATGATATCATCTAAAATATTAATCTAATCTTTTATCTCTTTCATCGGTTTTAAAAACTAGTTGAAGATTGCAATAAAAAATTACTTTCTTATGTTTTCTAAATTACTGCTAATTATCTCCTAAGTTGTCTACACGCTACTATATTTAGGGTTGCCATACGTTCCGCATATAGGGGTTGGTCACCGCATTTCACACTCAGTCCCGTGCTGCTATTTATCCCGTTTTTCTCCCTAAACTCTGCGTCATTGTAGTAGCTGCGGTGGCCTAATGGTAAGGTCTCGACCTCGGGACCGGAGTGTCGCAGGTTCGAAACCCGATTCCACTGAAAATCCGCGGTGTATGGGGCCTGTTGCACGCTAAATCATACGTAGTAGCCAAACGTCCCCCCGTTGGTGTAGCGCGGAAGTTTGGAGAGGGGGTGCCAGCTCAGGCGTCGTCCTCGTCATCTGACCGCGGTTCAAAATTACGAGATCCGTCCCTAAATAGCTCTCGTGTTGCTTCAAAACGGAACGTTAATATAACCTAACCTAACCTGCGTCATTGTAATTTTAAAATGACTTGCGCCTAATTTTATAATTATGTGAAAGAAGAAAATGATACAATTAAAAAAGTAAAATCAACTTTAAAATATGATTGGGCTGAAAAGGATTAGCCTCGCATCTTTTTTATTATTCTACGTGTCATTTTATTAGATTGCTTAAACTTTATCGATTTTTTATCAGAGTAAAATAATCCATTATTTACTTACTTTTTCATGTTTTATTTATTTAGCACTTAAGCGTCCCGTATCAATGCTTGGCAACTATGGCAACCCTAACTATATTACACGCATATCCAGGGTAATGTCTGAAGCAACTTTAAAAACCTGTAATTCTTAAACAGAAAGAATGGAATTGAAGTGAGATTTTTTCCCCCTCGTGTTCTTTCCCTCCTATCAGTTTTCATCTTTACTTATAAAAATCATCAATTTGCTTGTGTCTGCGATGTCCAGACGATTCTATCGCACTTACAGCCATGAAATTTGGCACACAGGCAGTCATAATGGTGACTCAAAGCACCTCGAAGCCGGAATTTTTAAATTTAATCTAGAAAATTTTTTATTTAATGTTTTGCATTGTTTTGGGTCATTTCTGGCACGTTTACGGTTGTAGTATCTTTTCTAATGATCGTTGAAAAACAATCAATACACCATCGGATAGAACAAGCAATTTCCGTTCTAATGAAGTTTGTTTTGAATTTCCAACATAATTTACTGAATTTTGAGAAATTTTTAAATAATAGTCACTTTTCCTTCATATTTTTGACTTTCAATTCTTATTTTCTTGCATCAGACGTTCTAATAACGCTATCATTTTCATTTTTTTAGGTATAAACAGGAATATTCATCCCTGTTTTAAAACAAGAATGGTTAAAATATCTCTTTTCTCCGATTTTCTATGAATATTTTATTGGTAAGTTTAAAACATTTTCTCTCGCATATCCGAATCGACGACGCTTTCGACCGACCCAAGGTTACGCTCTGTTCCCAGAATGCATTTCTATTATCCGATTGGCTGACGGTACCAACCGAAAGTCACGTCATACTTTCGATCATTGTATTGCGTCAGCTAATCTTAATTACTTCATTTTACTGATCCAAGAATCATTTGATTTATTTGTTTTATGCTTTTTGATAGTCGCGCATATATGCTCATATTGTTTAGTTAAAAGAACACGTTATTCATCTAGCTCAAGTTCCTGCGTGTACTTTCACTAAAAATCGAGGGCGAAATCAATAATATATATATGTTTTGATTTCGTTTTCAAAACTTTGGGCTTTTTTTATTTTGTTGAAGTCAAAATTATACCAACGCCGTGCGAGTACTGCTAGCGTTGAAGATTTCTGTTGTTCGTGTTCAGCCATACCATCAGGAATGAAGTTTAATTTTCCTTGTCTGATTGTTTCTCGACTTTTCTGCATACATATAATAATGAAATTACCGCATGATCCAAACGTATTTGCCTTTCTGTTATGCAGCTATACATTACCGACAGGCATACAGAAAAGTATCCAAAATTACTTTTTCCTTGTCATCGGTCTCCACTGTTTCTTATCATCGTTTTGTAAATTTACTGTTTTCCGACAAATTCCGGAGACTATTGTCCGAAGACCACAATATTTTCGATTTCATAAAATTGAAAAATTTTTCTTTCCATTCATGCTGCCATGCTAATTTTCTTTGTTTTTCTGAATCTAAAAACAAATTTCTTGAATTTAAGCTGCGACAATGTGACAGCAAATAAGTATATTATGCATTTTTACTAGATGGAGCGGGCGCCATTATTAAACTTGCATACATAATTTTACTTGGATGTGAATGGTAATATGCAGGTAAACATAGGTAATAACTCGAAATGCATATAATATTTAGTTTTAAGGGCAATGGCAATGTGCATGCTAAAATAATCGTTATAAATAAGGCGCTGTTTCGTGTAGCCTCATTGTTTCAATTGGGTTGTGGTGGCCTAGTGGTAAGGTTTCGGGTTTGGGTCATCTAACTTCGGTTCAAAATTGCTCCAAAATAGCCCTCGTGTTGCTTCAAAACGGGACATTAATGTAACTAAACTAAACTAAAAAACTCATTATACGGTGAAGAAAACAGAGTCTGTGTTTAAGTAAAGCACATCTTCTCATTGAAGGATTTGGTCCTGAGATTGATACAGATCAACAATTTAAGTGTGAAGGCCATCTATCAAATTTAATCTATCTAACTCGTTGCAATTTTGAGTCATGGTGCTCCCACAGACACGGAGAGACAGACAAAATTGCATAACTCTAGTTTAGTTTAGTTAGATTAACGTCCCGTTCTGAAGCAACACGAGGGCTATTTTGGGACGGACCTCGTCATTTTGAACCGCGGTCAGATGATGAGGACTGCACCTGAGCAGACATCCCCTCTCTCCGAACTTCTACACCACACCAGTGGCAGGACGTTTGGCCACTACGTATAATTTAGCATGCAACAGGTCCCATACATGGCGGATCATTAGTGGAATCGGGTTTTGAATCTGGTACCCTCCGGTCCCGAAGCAATGACTCTACCACTGAGCCAACGTGGCCTCACGTAATTCTAAAAAATGGGATGATATTTTAGCATTCAAGGTGGTCCATAAAGTAGAGATGCATCAAGATATCGAGCTTGAATTTTCGACAATTACAATTCTTTCTGTACGCATATACAGAGTGTTGCCGAATTCGACCGACAAATTCAGAGGGGTGATAGTAGGCATCAAGAGGATGAACAATTTCCATAGAACATAGGGTCGCAAACGACGATTAGTCGTTGAAAATCGCAAAAATACAAGGTGTCAAGAATTGTTGGATATTGTTCAAAAATTAATTTAAAAAAACTAATAATGTTTCATTTTTTTAAATAAAACCGCATTTTTAAACGTTTTTTTTCAGATAGGTAACACGCCGTTTTGGTGGTCCCAGGGGGTCATAAATGTTTGAAAATCAAAAATTAGTTTAGAGCCATTGTCTGCAAAAATATATATAATGCTATCGGTATGCTACCGATCAGCAGAAGCCAATCTGTGTTTTCTGGTGCCTTTTTTAGTTTTTCTTGAATATCTCGAAAACTCTTCAGTTTTCACACTACATGTGAACTAAAAAATTAAAGAGCGTAAGATTCCCAACAATTTCATGCTTTTATTTTTCTTCCAGTTTTAATATTTTTGTAGATAATGGCTCTAAACTAAGTTTGATTTTCAGTAATTTACGACCACCTGGACCACCAAAATGGCGAGTTACATATCTGAAAAGAATGTTTAAAACTGCACTATCATTTAAAAAATGATGAAACATTATTAGAGTTCTTTTATTAATTTTTGAACAGTATCCAACAATTCTCGGACACCCTGTATTTTTGCGATTTTCACCGACTAAACGTCGTTTGGTACCCTATGTTCTATGGTAATTTTTCATCTTCTTGATGCCTACTATCACCCTCTGAATTTGGCGGTCGAATTCGGCAACACCCTGTAGGGGTACACCGCGAGTTCTCGGATGAGAGGCTGCCGTATAAGTAAGCTGACTCTCGCCAACCCGATGGTACAATAATGGTGGTGTGACTCTTTGGGCCCATCTCCGAAGACAGGCCATACCCGGGTATTCCGGGGGATTGTTGCATGAGTCGCTCGTAATGGGGGCTATAATGCAGGAGCCTCAGTGTCTGACAATGCTGTCGTGTCGGCCGGTCTTTCATGTGTTACCCGGATGCTTTTGCAGGACGGGGTGATGTTCTTCATGATCCTTATATAATTCGTGTACAAGAATGTAAAAACATTGAGAAGTTGCGTAAGATTTTATTCACAATTGTATTGCTAAGTGTATGATCTTCTTCATTCAGATTACGACCGGCGCACGGAATTAATAATCCCTAAACCGTATTTTTGATGTACACGTTTCGGATGAGCCCATCCTGTGCGACAGAAAACGTATAAAGAGTCGGCAGTCGCTATTGAAAATAGTTTTGGCGAGCAAGTATGCGGTTTCATTAATCGTGTTTTGGTGTCTCTTGATGTCTATTAGGACGAACAGCAAACGACGACGGGCATTCCGATCCCAACCAGTTGCTAGGAGTCGAAAGCGATATTTATTCGCTCCCTTCTCGCCTCTTTTCTTTCAATAGCCCCGAACCAGCATTCATATGGCGAGTACTCGATTCAAGACAACAAGGCGTGTTTCTTTCGCCATAAGAAAGATAAAAGTGTGATATTTCCAAGCGTATAAAACAGAATAAAACTCGTGAAATACAGGTGAACCCCTTAACTGTATAGTTTTCTATCCCTATGATTAGATGAGCCCCTTCTGTTTCGGGAATGTGTTGCCATCAGTGGCGAATCCAGGGGGTGGCTATCGGGCTGCAGCACCCCCCAGAGCTAAG
>BGPR01012331.1:0-45380 GCA_013235015.1 Araneus ventricosus
AATGTTTTTAAAAAACCCACAAAAACAAATAAATATGTAAATACATTTAGCCTATTCTAGTCTACTTGTAAAAATAAACTTTTCAATTTTTCAGTAAAAAAGTTATTTTTAACCACATGAAGTTTTTTCCATCGAACAAAACTGTGTTATAAGACTATAGCTGATATAAGCCACCAGTGGTACATGCCGCCAGATAAACCATTCGTGTGTGAGCCACCAGTGGTACACACCGCCAGATAAACTATTCGCATGTGAGCCACCGGTGGTACACGCCGTCCTCAACGTGTTAATATATTTTTTCGCTTCATAAATCGGATGTACGCAACATTCTACCACGTTCCCAACTGTTTTTGCATGCGATGTATTCACTATAACCTAAAAAAGAAGTCGAATGCTTCCTTCCAGTAGATTTTCAAGACCTTCATATACTATTGCAAAAAAATTTCATTATTGATACATAACAAGGTAAGCTTAACCGCGAGTTAAATTTTCAAGTCTACGTGAAAAAATGTTGATTTATTTTACGAGGTGCTCTTGGAAATTCGTGCATAGAATCGAACACGTAATTCAAATTATCGCCTAGATGAGCATCGTGACAGCAAAAGTGTAATTCATCTTTGATTCCTCCATGCCACTTAAGTCCTTATGAGGCTCCTCTCTTCAGCTCGGCCGCCTTTTAATGAGAAATAAAGCACGTGGCTACAGGATCGAGGCGAAGACATGCGGAAAACAGCGCGAAGATAAATGATGAGAAAGGGTTTCTTCGCAACGATGATTTGCAGAAGCCCCGACATAATTGCAGAAATCTCGAACTAATCTCCAATATAAAATTTTAAAATTTGCATCATTCGAATATCTGGATATTAACTTCTACAGCGTTTTGTTTGTGCATGTTTTTTTATTAGTTTTATCAAATTAACCCTTTGCGACGCAGTGTGCCAGTTGATGGCACACCTAATTTCACTCGCTTCTCAACCGTTAAATTCATCTATAAATGTGAAATAATAGGTTTAGGATAGGGCTAATAGTGCTCCTTTTATAATGTATATAGCAGCCTTACGAAATTTCGTTTCGGAATAGGAATTATTAGAGAAAAAGTTTGGGGAAATTCCTTAACTCAGAGATAAGAAATTTTTCCAATTCTGGACGTTTACAATTTTAGCAAATTAACTCGAAAGTTTTCCTCCAATATTCTTGAAGTTTTAATTTGTGATTTTCTGTAAGATTCAACAATATTTTTTGAGTGTATCAAGGTGGCTGTATCTAAGAGGGATCTCATATGAAGGGGGTGATCCCAAAGGGGGACGACCCCCCTCGGTATAAAGTAAGTTCTTTTAAAAAAAGATTTTTGCAGATTATATGTCTAGACAGTAAACTAAACCCATTCATGTTGTTTTTCCATCATATTTCAAAAAATTTAATGCCTCGCACCGCGAAGGGTTGAAGTTCATTTTTACTTTCTCGTATGTGAAAGATACAAAGTGAAAGTATCATAATCGTCACAAAATTTGATCTCGAGATTGATAAATCTTCACGTTTCAGACCTCCTCGCGTCCTAGAAAATCCTCAACATACAATGACCTCTCTGACACGTGCATCGAATGACAGAATTTTTGCCATTTCAATCAGAATTTCAGTCAACGTAACAAATTTTAAATGCAAAAATCACCTGGACACGCTTCAATGTCTCAAGTATTCTTTGCCATCTTAAATGGATTGAAATAATAAATATCCAAAATGGGTGGTGGCATCTAATTAGGAGGTTAAATAAAATCGCATGGTAAAAGATTAATGGAATTATGTGTCTGAACGCTTCAAAACGCACCTAGCCAGACGGAGGAAATTTGGTAAGCAGTCTTTGCACCTTCTTTCACAAATTGAAGGTAGGAAAATCCGTCAACGGGAAGTCTGTCCGTCCATCTCCGAGAACGTGAATACGATAACTCAAAAACGCTAGAAGATAGATGGATGAAAATTGGTACATGGTTTTATCATCAGAATTGTAGATGTGTACCGAATTTTGATTAAATTCGTCAAAGGGTTGAGTATCTGGTGGTCTATCTATCCGAATTCACGTCAATGCAATAATTCAAAAACGCGACTTTTTAGATAAATGAAATTTGATATGTGGTCCAAGATCTGTAGGAAACTTTATAACAAATTGGTCAAGAAGAAGATTCCAAAATTCATATTCTCTTTCCTTCTCTATACTACGAAGCACAAAATTCGTCATATTGTGCGAGAAAGTCGAGGGGAGAATATTCCCTCTCGTTTAGATATAAATTGGATTGCTGATAATGGATAACATAATTTCGGACTGTGGTCGGAAGTTAAGAATTGAGCCTATGTCGAGGATGCTTAAAAATCGATAGATTTAACCCTTTCTAAGGCCTTGGGAAGTATACTTCCCACCAAGTTCATCAATTCTTAAATGCAATTTTTAAGGTTGGCGTAAGTTCTCGTCAAATTTTTCGATGAAACAAAGACCTAGATGTTCCAATTTTTCATCTCAATCCATAACGACGCGTCTTGACTCGGTAATTAATTATTAATTAATAGAATCAATTAACAAAAAAATTGATGTCATCCAATAAGCTAAATGAAATTATTTTCTTAATCTTCCAGCTGGCGCGCGTTTGCAAGAGATACTTGAATTGTGCATCGTATTACATATTTATATCGTTATTTTATATATTTAAGCGCAATTTTACTTATTAAATCTTTGTTTACTATTAGGCTAATAAATGCAGATAAAATAAATAAAAGTTGCATTTATTTTTGTAAAATAACACGATATATATATATATGTAACATCTTTACTAAAGGTGAAATGTAGAATGTCCGAGTCAAGAGAAGACGTTAGTCGAGTCAATCTTCTTTTATTCAGTCATTGAGGATATTTCTTCATGGGTAAAGGATTCAGTTCTTACGTAGCTCCATGACCAGAATAGAAGGGGTAACGCGCGAGGCGGTGCGCAGTTGATATTTGTTTACATGCTGGAGTGAAAAAGGGCAGATAGGAATGGGCAGAACGCTTAAGTAGCCAGAGAAGGGAATTTTCCCGGAACGACTCGCGACTCGAAAAGAAAGTTATAGTGCGCTTATTACGATGAAAGTAGAAGTAATTAAAATGAGGTGTCGTTAAAAGATTATTTAAGAAAGTTAAAAAAATTAAAATATCACATATGTAAAACGATGCACGATATGTCGTAAAATTTGCGTAAGCGTGCCCGCTGGAAAGTTAAATCAATACCAAAGTTATTTTATTACACCACTACTAGAAAAAATGACTCTTTAAAGGGTTAAGATGTACTAATCTTACAAGGTCAGAGCAGAGCTTCTTTAAAAACAAACTAAGGGTTGTAAAATCCTAAATGGACGGGGGGGGGGGGGGGGAAGAATTTTTGTAGTGGCTAATTATATCGGATACTTAAACAATATGATTGAAAAAAATCAACCTGTTTTGAATGGTTATTAAAATTTCTCAAATAGTTATATCAAATAGATTTTTTATATATATTATGCCCTGGTACACGAAATTGGGAACGTGGAAAAATATTGGATCGGAATTGGGATCGTATGTGGAAGAAATTTTAAGAAACCTTTCTTTAAAGGTTAAGACACGTTGGCAAGAAGAAGCATAGTGCGATAGAGCGGCAAAATAAGATTGAAATTCTATCCTGGTCCTCGTTCAAATGATTGCAATAGTCTTAGTGGTCGACGTTGCAATTGTTTTCGACAAACGAACCGCTCTTTAAGAAATAACACTTATAGAAAAACACCGTTACAAATAGCGGATTGAAACTAGTGGTCAGAGTTTTCATTATTTTTGAGAAATGTAAACAAGTTGAAAATAATTGACATTTCAAGAAAACCAAACATATAATTTTCCCCAGGCATTGCTTAAAATGTATTTACTAACCAGTTACTTTTTGCTACGATTCGTTTAATTCTTATGTCTTTGGAAACTTTTATACATTTTCTCTCACCGATTGGACCATAAAGAACAAAAATCCTTATTCTTGTACTCTCTTTTTTCACACACATTTATTTAACTAGTTTCACGTTTTAAAGATGGAATTTTGTAATAGATTTTTCACTCAATTCCTAGTGTGCTAGAGTTTTGGAAATCGACACTTGTGTGTTCTCGGTGACAATACACTATTTTAACATTTCCAAAACTAAATTATCGATTAATTTAATTAAATTTTTATTCCATAGGATGGGAGCCACTTGGTAGTCAATGCGAGAAAAATTGATTTCAAGATTCTATAATATTTATAATTATGAATTATAAATTACAGACTAAAAAGTAGGAAATAAATTAAATAAAAATAATCTTTACTTTTTATTGGAGGCTTTATAACAAAGATAGCTGGCTGATAAAGTCTGATACAGATAAATTCAAAAATATTTAAGTATGTCTACTATGTCTTTTTCCCTCTCACTCGAAATAAAAAGAATTGAAGCGGGTGATATTCACGGCAAATTAATACTATCCAACATAAACCTGTAAAAGAGCTCTTCTTTTTTCGAAACAGAAAACTAAAGGTTTTTTCCGTCCGATGAAAAAAAAGTTCCTTCGTTTTTTCTGAGAAACGGTTATAATTAATAATTGCAAGGATGCTTTTTTTTGTTGTTGCCAAACTTTACTTAGTTATAGAATGAAAGAAAATCAGTTTTCTGGACGATGCAATATCACAAATAAGAATTAAATTGTTTTTTTTTTGGAAATAAGAAATACTAACGTTAGAAATTATTTTGTTCTTTATGACAATTCTGTATTGAAGAAAAGACCTTTTTCGTAAAGTTCGAAGTCTTCCAATATTCATATCTCCAAAATAAACTGGTATTCTACCTTCAGCGAAAAGATTAACAAATGGGGAAAAACTGAAGATAGAACAATTTTACTATAGGTCTCGATCGAAACGCAAATGAAACCTTCTCACCTTAACCGTGTATCAGGACACGGCCGTGGAATCGGGTCTCGAATCCGCGACCCTCCGATCCCCAATTCGACAGTCCACGAAGAGGGCCATTCTCAAACTGACTGTGCGGGAAAAAAATTAAATAAATTGAAGACTATCTTCCCTCTTTATTTCTCCGCTAGAAAGGCTACTTAGGGGTCTATTCTGGTACCCCTGGTTGGGTTGTGGGGGGTCACTTTTTCCGTTGGTTACGAGCGGGAAAAGTGACGTCTCCCCACCCAACCGGGGGTACCAGAATAGACCCGTTAATGAGCCGCAAATTCATTTGGGCGAACATCTCAGCTGAGACTGTCAATGAAGTCTTCGCAAATCTGCATCAGGGTTATATGGCGATACTTGAGCCGAGGCGGCACTCCCTTCAAAATTCCGCATCAACTCCAGATGAGGATGTCCGAGGATACCAGCAAACTTGGAGCAGAGTTTTGAATCGCAGTGTACCAGCTATTATTCGTATTACCGAATATTACTGATACAATCGTATCGGTAGTTGACATTCCGCGTGTCTCTAATTGCTCATGGAAACTTATTACAAAAACTCTCGGGAATTAAGCGTGTATTTTTCTCAACATTTCATATAATATATTTAACGAACCTCTATTTTGCGAACCTTTTTTTGGAACCAAGGACATTTGCGAATTTCTAACCTCCAAATAGCGAAGTGCATTCTCTATTTAACGAACTTTTTCTTGTGATCCAATATTTTTTTCTCCCCATTTCTCAAGATATTTCTAAACATTTCAAACTTATTCTTTCTTTTAACACATTTGATGGTGATCAATGACCTTGAAGCTGGAAAATGTCAAAGCGAAAGTGCTTGAGCATGGAAGAAAAAAATTTAATTCTTCATGAGGTGGATAAAGACGTGAAAAAAAAAGGATATTGCTTTAAAATTTGGTATTCCTCCCAACAGCTTATGAACCATAATAAAAAAATCGTGATAAGATACAAAATTATGATTCATCGAATTCCTGTTCGAAACGTTTAAAAGCATGTGTCGGTGAAGATGTGGATGAGGCAGTTTTAAAGTGGACAGTGTGAAAAATATGAACAATACAGCAATGAATTGCGATGAAGACGAAGATGATGAAGATGGAAATGATCATGATGCAGAAATCAATAAACCTTCGTATGATGAAATGCTAAAATTCATTAATTTTAATATAAAATTATTTTTTAAATTGAAAATACAGTGTATTCCTTGACAATGTTTGTATTATTCTTGTTTTCCTTGCACATTTCTTTCTGATGAGATATATAAAACAAATAGATATTAATTTACAAAATAAAGGTGTGATTAATTACTTTTTTAATAATATTTAGTGTTTATGAATTTAAAATCTGTTTTGTGTAGTTTAAAGTATTTTAAAATGTGAATTCTATTTAACGAATTTTCCATATAACGAACCTTTTTACAGGATTTAGCGTCTTCGTTAAATAGAGGTCCGACTGTATAGTTAATTTAACTAATATTTAAATCAAATGAGAATCCATCAAATCAAGCCACCTTTCTGAAAGTAAACCTTTAGCTAAAATATATGTAACTCTAATTTATGTGCATAAGGAGTATAAAGAATGCAACTGAAAATCTTAATTTGCAGGAGAGACAAAAACACCCTATAGAAAAAAAAGGGATGTCAAATAACGCTCGGATTAAGTTTTCAAATGAACTGATAATCCTCTTTCACTTGTTATTTTAAGTAAAACTATGCTAAACAAGGAACTATTGAAATATTTTAAATAGAATAGCGACACATAAGTTTGAAAGAAAGAATTGTGTTGAAGTGCATTCGTATAAGGGGTATCTGTATGAACAGTATTGTTTCAGTTATAATTAACTGTGCATTACTATTAAGAGATCCTTTTTCGTTGAATAAACAAGCATATCTATACAGTCGTTCGATAATTTGTAAATGTACGGGAACATGATTAGATTTCCATCTTTCATACTTCTAGCAGCAACTGGAATCCGAAAGTTTTATCAACCCAATTTGACGAATTTATAACTAAATGTAGGTTAACTAATCTGAGGATATATCCTTTCGTTCTCTTTTCAGGGATTCATACTACTTCCGTTCTAAAACAGCAATTCTTAACAATAATTTAGAGGGCTTTGCTATTAAAAGACCTTGATACATAGGGATGCCATACGTCCCGTATATACGGGACTGTCACCGTATTTCACTACTCAGTCCCATATTACTATTTGTCCCGTTTTCTCCCTAAACTCTGCTTCGGAAGAAAGAAACAGGGTGTAACTGGAGCTGTGGCGAATCCAGGGGGGGTGGCTATCGGGCTACAACTCCCCAACCCAGAGCTAGATCAGAATTCTTTAAGAAAAAACAGCTGCAGTGATTTTAAATAATCTCCTTTTTAAAAAAGTGACAACATTTCTTCCTGGCTTTTAACAGGCTCGAAAGTTTTCCCACTTTTGTACTCATTCCACTCGTATTCGCAGCGTTGACAAGGTCAAAAACATGTTTTTGCTAGTCATTTCATTGTGTTTTTTGTTAAATTATCGAAAATATTGTAATGTTCTTTACGATTCTTATTGTCAGGTGAGTAAAGACTAAGGTTAAAGTGTTTTGGTTTACATAAGCCATAAGATTTTACATTCGTCACGACGATAACAAAACGTTTTATACCTCAGCCCCCCCCCAGACCCAAATCCTGGATTTGCCACTGCACTGGAGACAAATGAAGCGATTTGTTGTTATTATTTTAAAATGACTTGCACCCAATTTCATAATTATTTGAAAGAAAATGATATCATTAAGAAATTAAAATCAACTTTAACATATGGCTGAGCTAAACACGATTACCCTCGCATCCTTTTCATTATTATATGTGTTCATTTTATTAGATAGTTTAAACATTGATTTTTTATCAAAGTAAAATAAGCCATTACCTACCCACTTTTTCCATGTTTTATTTATCACTTCTAATGCGCTTGGCAACTGTGGTAATCCTATTGATACAATAAAACCTTATACATGTGAATAGACTTTGTCATCAAAAATAGCTCGCAATATATAGTCTCTAATTTGAAGTAATTAATCACAGAGGATAAGAATAAAATAGTTTTCGGAGCATAAACAGATTATTTTCAAGGGAACATTTTCATTTTTTAAAAGACTGAGTTTTATACTGAGAAAAATCATAAATTTTGAAAGTTCAATGGCTGCTAATCGTCTACGTGTTGATTCATTCTTTCAACCCTTTCATCTTCATTGAAGTTCCCTATACAGGAATGTATCATTTTCACACAAAAGATATTTGCTGACATACAGCATCCTTTCACA
Organism: Araneus ventricosus; assembly: GCA_013235015.1. Lineage (NCBI taxonomy): Eukaryota > Metazoa > Arthropoda > Arachnida > Araneae > Araneidae > Araneus > Araneus ventricosus. Next base: position 8,288 of record BGPR01012331.1, read on the forward strand.
GTCCTTCTTGCAACTGCGTGATAAACAAAAAAATAGTTTTCAGTGGAAACGGATAAACGGAATGAAGCTTTGCGGGGAATTTCGCATCTCATAGCAGTAGATCTGAGCAAAGATATGTCTCGTGACTTTTAAAGTAAGCGCATTATCGACGGTTTTAAAAGTCCGATTATCTTAAGAAATTTGGGACACTTAAAATTATAATCAAATTTACCTAAATCGCCCACTGCAGACTTAAACCAACAAACAACAAAAGAGATTATCTCTTTTAGAATAACAAAATTTGTCACGTACTCTAGCTTACATATTCTCCATTTGTGCCGCTCTCCTATGCGATCAACAAAATATTCTTCAAAACAAGTTTGATATTAAATATTATTCTGTAAACAGGAAGTAACTGGTGAGACTTCGAAAGTGGATCAAAAATTGGTTATCTATAGTTACGGTTAAGATTTTCCACATTTGTTCAAATTATATTCACGAAATGAAAAGTAAAAACTAGAGAGAAGGTGTTGACTAAGAAATGGGAGGTCTTAAGCTACGTCGATGAAAAATATGGAATTTATTTTAAACGAATTATTTAAATCATGAAATAGTTTCTGAAAATCGAAAAGTGACCTGGAATTCAAGAATTTCTGGATTCCAGGTCAAGAGATGTAATTGTTGAAGGCAATTAAATTTCATAAAATCGGTATATCTATTATCGTTAGGGTTACCATAATTGTCAAGCATTGATACGGGACGTTTAAGTGCCAAATAAATAAAACATAAAAAAAGTGGGTTGGTAATGGTTTGTTTTACTCTGCTTAAACTTAATTGATTTTTTATCAATCTGATAAAATGAACACGTAGAATAATAAAAAAGATGCAAAGCTAATCCTTTTTAGCCCAGTCATATTTTAAAGTTGAATTTACTTTCTTAATTGTTTCATTTTCTTCTTTCACATAATTACAAAATCGGGCGCAAGTCATTTTAAAATTGTAATGACAAATCAAAATTGCTTCAATTGTCTCCACTGACAACCTGTTTCTTTCGTCCGAACATTGAGTTGACATTAACCCAATCGCATCGAATGAAGAGTTGTACTCGCATGAAGTTATATATGGCATTTAAATCGTATAACAAGCTCAGCTCGCAAACGCGCGCTACACTGTATAGATGTATGGAGTTCAATTTCTAACTAATAGGTGGCTCTTAAATGTATTCTAAAACAAGGCACAGACTACGATGTTCGAAATATATTTTTCCCTTGTGTGTCACGTGGTTTTTTTCACCGAGAACAAATAATTCTTTGACATAAAGTAGCGGATCTTAGTAACCAAGATAGCGAAGAGAGTAATTCGTGGTGATGAGGAGGAGGGTTTACAGGAGCTTTTTGGTAGCGTTTTCGACAGTGATAATGAAGAAAGTGATTTGTCTTTCAGCGATTCCGATTCTGAAGAACCGCAAGTAGTAGTTCAAAGTGAGTCTAGTTCTGAAAGTAGTGATGAAAGTGACGATAATGATGAGTGTGCACCGGCCCCTCCAAAACGTGGTCGTACTACGATGCAGACAAAGCAAAGTGATCGGGACTGGAAACAAATTGATAATAACCCTGTTATCTTTCCTTTCAATGTTTACAGTGGGGTTTGTGAAGATTTATTAGATAAATATAAATCACAGCCAGCATCTGAACTACACATTTTTTTTAGAATATATGGGGCCACTGTTCGGACTGATTTGTTACGAGACTAATTCTTATTCTAGAAAACAATTGAACAATAAATACAGAAAAAAACTAAAAGATGACGATAAGTGGTTTGAAACTACACCGGATGAGATTAGGGTATATTTTGCCTTAGTTATTATGATGTCACAAGTGCGAAAATCTAGAATCCAATTATACTGGAGTAAAAACAGGCGTTTGGAGATGCCTATTTTTCATGAAACAATGAGCAGAGAAAGATTCACGCTTATTTCACGTTTTTTGCATTTCATGGATGATGAAAAAGCAGATCAACATGATAAACTGAAAAAAGTTATGCCCATCATTGAACATTTTTCTTCAAAATTTTTTCAATTAAACTCTCCTTACTAAGACATAGCTCTAGACGAAAGTCGAATGAAATTCAGAAGCCGTCTTTCATATACGCAATGCAATATATCTAAACGTGCAAGGTGTGGTATAAAATTCTACAAAATTTATTATTCTAGTTCTGGCTACTGTCTCTCTTTCAAAATTTATGTTGGTGATGATGCGACAGATCCTAACCTTCCTGCCAGTACAAATGTAGTGCTAAACTTGTGTGAATCATTGTTGAATAAAGGTTACATTTTTATAGATAATTGCTATTCTTCCCCTGACTTATTTAGAAAACTGCCGGACATGCAGACAAATGTTATAGGCACTGGTACTAGATAGAAATTTTATAGGCACTGGTACTACATAGAAATGTTATAGGCATTGATCTTGATATGTGTATTTTCAACTCCTTCACTGTATACCACGAGATCAATGGAAAGAAAAAACCCGATACTGCACTGTAAGACCAAACAGAAAAAACATGCCTGAGGACATCTCTAAAACAAAATTGAAACGTGGAGAGCATGAGAGATGGTCCTGTAACAGAGTATTGTGTGTGAAGTGGCATGATAAGAGAGATGTCTGTTTTCTGCCTAGTAAACATGAATCTGTTGACGTGACGGGAACAGGCAAACTGAGAAGAAAGGAAGGTCAGACACCAAGAGAGGAAGGGATAAAACCTAAATGTGCCCTTGAATATCAGAAGGGAATGGGTGGTGTAGACTTTCAAGACCAGATAACAGCTCTCTTCCCAATCATGCGACACACAGTGAAGGGGTATAGAAAGATATATTTTTATTTTCTTGATATATGTATTTTCAACTCCTCCATTGAATACCACAAGATCATTGGAAAGAAAAAACCTGATACACCGACTTCAGGACCAACATTGCACAGCAACTGCTAGAGTACTCAGCTACCCGAGTTCTCTGTTCGCGGGCGACCATCAGCGGGTACCAACCCTACGAGACTTCAGGCAAAAACATGGACTCATTTCCCGATACACATACTCCCAACAGAGAAGAAAAAAATCTCATAAAAAGGTGTGTTGTGTGCTATTCAAGAGGAAAAAGAAGTGAAAGTGCATAGCAGTGTAAAAAGTGTGGTGTTGCCCTACGTTCAGAAGACTATTTTGAGGTCTACCATACCCAACATTCATACTATCTGATATGTATTGGTGTGTTCAATCTTTTAGTATTATGCATGCAAACGTTTGGCCATTTATCTTTACTGGTTGATTTTAAATGATTTTTTTAAATTATACTCACATCTTCACTGATAGGCTATTTAACTCCTTAAGTCTCGCGCCCGCGATATTCGCGTGCATCGAATTATCGCACTTTTAGGCTTATAAACTAAAATTTAATCAAGGAGAGATCATCTTATTAGATAGCAAAAAAATGCTTAAGGGGGTTCAATCTGATTTCACAGCAACCAGTAGGGTATTCAAATATGATGTCATTGGGTTAAAGAAAATATTCTCTCCGCTACTGCATTGTGGGCTGGAATAGCAAATAAGTATTCGCATACTGTTCAGCAACGGATTCCGAGACTACCACTTTTGGACGATTTTACACTGGAAAGGGGTGTCAGGCAATGAGTCATACGAGAGCATTTCTGGAGTTCTTTGTTAGATCACGCTCAGTAAAATGCAAACATCACCCTTCCATTCTTTACCTCCCCCTATTTTGATGAAAATAACTCCGCCCGGCGCATGCGCAATAGCGCGGAGGGTTTCCGAATCCGTTTCTAAACAATAGCTTATTAGGCATGACTTGATGGCTTATTAGATTGACACTTTGTATCAGCAAAAATCTTCAGCCTTTTCTCTTTCATAGTTGCTTTGTAGTTTTGATTGGTATTGTTTTCTGTAAATAATCTTTTAGATATACAAACTGATTGTATAGAATCTCAGTGATGCCAATATCGATGTTTCTTACTTGTAAATATACAATAGTACGTTCTATTTCTTCCCATTCAGGAATTTGGTCGAGAGTCAACCAGTCGAATGCACTGAATTTTTGGAATGATGGTACCACTTCCAGCATACGGGACAAATAGTAATACGGTGCTGAGTAGTGAAATACGGTGACAGTCCCGTATATACGGGACGTATGGCAACCCTAATTATCGTATATTTGATTCCCTCACACTCTCCAAAATACCATCAACATTTAAAAAACACAGCATAAACAATTTTTATCACGAAAATAATATTTGAAAAGGTCAGAGACTGTCTACCACAATATCTGGCAAAAGCATTAAGTTTATGCCCGTCTGCTGTCATATGCGAGAAATTCATTCAACATTCGTTTACTTACAGAAAAAATAGAAGACATAACTTCCTCCATATCACTCCCACTTCAAGCAAAACTGCACCCATCTCCGTGAGGATGGCATCCATCCAGACATAATGTCTGTGCTTGTTTTTCTAATAGACAGCATGTCGATAAAATCATCGTAAATGCCACGTTCATTACTATTATAAAATTAACTAGTTATACTTGCAAAATTTCTATACATGCGCATTAGAGAAAAGATCTTTTCACAAACACCTTTTAATTAATAATGCCTTAAATTTTAACTTAATTAACCTCATTTAAAAATATCCAGCAACTTTAAGGAAAGATTTTATTTGAAATCATGAGCATCCATTTGATTTATTTACAGAAAATTATATAGGTTAGCGTCATTCATTTTTTACAATTAAACCAGTATTCGTATAATTAGGGCTAAAAGTTTTATTTTAAAATTTCAGCAATAACGCTTTTGAAATGAATAGGATAATGGAGAGCATGAATTTTCAAAGATATTTTGAAATGCAAATAATTAAAAATGACTGAAGATATATTGGGTTTATTTGCCTCATTTATTTATGGAAAAATTTCTCTATTTTTCTCATTTTAAGTTGTAAAATAAAAGTTTACGATACTAAGCAACTTCTAAGAATGATTTCAGTCTGAACAAATAAAGCTCAAATTCCCTTCAATGCTTTAGCACACAGAACATTTCAAACATGAGCTGTAGGCACATACTATTTATTCATAAGTTACTATTTCAATACATATTAGTACTGGAATGCATTCAATTATCCAACCAGCAATACGGCATTCGATACCATTTCATATAATAAAGTGTCTTCTAAATTATTTATAGTTCCAACAAGTGATTTAAGAAAAGAAACTGGTACTCCACATTATTCATCTAAACCTTTCTAACTGCCCATTTCTACAGAGCATGCTCAGAAAGACAGAAAAAATAATAAAAGAAAGATAGTAAATAACGAGGTGAGGTTCGAAATTTTCACGCACCGCTCTCCTTTTAGAAATTTATTGAATCGAGAATAATTAATGGAAATGTGCTTTCAAAACGCGTCATAGTAGATACAAAAGGGAAGTTTACCTCGGGAAAAATGGATGAGTCTTTCACACCAAGACAAGAACATATGATTCCAGTCAAAATATTTCTACACGAAATTCCCCTTTCAAGAGATTTCCAAGTGTGAAGCGGAAAAAGAAAGACTAGAAAAGAAAAATAAGTAAGAGCAGGGGGGAGGAAGACATGTCAAAGCAAATGCTAGGAGCGTAGGCGGTAGACAACAATCGGCGGTCAAATAACTTGCGGTGCAGGGTCACTTGTTCCAAGGCCAAAGGTGACTACATGAACAGGATCTCAAAAATAAAAATCACCTCCTCACAAACCGCGAAATAATAGTCTTTCTATTGCTTTACAAAACGAAGCAGGAGTCGATATCATGACCCTAAATGTCAAAAAAAGAATTCACAATCCCAAGAAAATTGCTGGCAATCGTATGGAAATTAGCAGCATCGTTGAAAGGAGAGTAAGGCTCTCGAAAACAATGGACAGCAAACGAGTACGATGGAATTGAACATTTTTTTTCTCTTTCGTTTCGCGCATTATTTTTCGTTATTTAAAAAAATCTTGCGCTGTTTAAAAGAAGGAAGTCGAAATTTTCTGGATCATTATAAGCACCACGGTTTCGGTGAAAAAAGACTATACTAGAATATGTCCAATTTAACTCAAAATAACGCTTTGTAGTAAAATGCAATAAATGTCGATTCTATAGGTTGGAATTTTGAAACAACCATCAGATTTTTTTTTTTTCTTTTAGCATATAAACTACTATAACAGCGAATCGAACAGTGAACGAAAAATTTCAATAAAATCTCATATAAAGTTTGTTATTTAAGTTAAAGAAAAAATACACAGATGCTAAGTTCAATATTTGCTGAGAACAACTGGATTCTAAGTTGATGTACTCTATACCAGATATGAGGTACGAAGAGGTTATTCAAGATTTATCAAATACATCCTCAAAGAAAATCTAAAATTTTGCGCATCCGTCAAAATAAAGATTTAGAAACAAATCAGTTCACAATATTCCTGAAATTACTGTTCAACTTCTCTCTGTCGCAAAAGCACTAATGCTCTAAAGCACTTGCAATACTTCCAATCCAAGTGCCTTATCAAAAAAAAGATTCAATTATTTTCATTACTTTTGAATTAATGCGTGATTAATAGATTAAACAACAATGATAGGTAGGGAACCTAAATGCGTGACATTTTATGCATAGTAAAATATTTACACATTTTTATTCATTTATAAAAAGTCTAATTTTACTTGAATATTAGCCCTAAACCACTCTTCATTTTTTAAAGCTAAATCTATTTAGTGGGGCGAAATAATATTATGCCCCCAGGTGAGATTTACATTTTCTACGCTACTGATGATTCACATTCTTTACTATAATTTTCTAACTGGTAAGTTGTCTCTTTTACACACTTATAGTCGACTTGCATCATGTTTGTACAAATGGAATTTTGTAATCTAGTTTTCACTCGCTTCCTGATGTATTAGAGTTTTGAAATTTTACACACTTGTGTGTTCTTGATAATACATTTCAATATTTTCAAAACTTAACTATCAGTTAATTGATTAATGTAATTAAATTTTGATGCCATACGAGTGACTCCACCTGGTATTCAATTTGAGAAAAAATTGATTACAATATTCCATAATATTTATAAAAACGAGTTATAAACTAAAAAGTAAAAGATAATTAAAAATAAAAAAGTCTCTTTATTTTATTAGTTTCTTTATTATATTTAGTTTTATTAGTGCTCTAAAAATACCTTTTAGAACACTAATAAAAGTGTGCTTTTAGAAACCGTTTTCATTAAATTTATTTACGAATAAATTTAGGTTACTTTTGACGCTCTTCGGTTGCTTCATTGGAGAATTACTGACCCTATTCTGCGCGGCGACCGACTTTTGAAAATCAATTTTTTTTAACCCTCTAGCAGTCGCGTGCATGTACTTATATCACGCATTGTATTACATATTTATATCGTGTTATACAAAAATAAATGTAGCTTTTATTTATGTAATCTGTATTTATTAGATATATACTAAACAAAGATTAAATAAATAAAAATTGCACTTAAATTAATAAAAGATTGATACAAGTATGTAATACGATGCCAATATAAGTATACGCGCGACTACTGGAAGGTTAATAAAAACATCCAGTGGGAAAATAAGGAAATTTTCATAATATACTTAATTTTTTTTCGTGAATTAATTTTAATTATTTCAAAGTTCACGGTTTATTTTTAAATTTGTTTCTGCCACATCTCTCACACTCAGTTATAAAAATGTCATCCGCAATTCAGGAGTGGCGTTTGAGTCCGCCCGACGGAGGGCAGGGTCTCCCCGACTGGGGGGGGGGGCACGATCTGCTGTACAAGGAACGCAATGATGACCCTCTCAAATTTTCGCCATATCCTTATTTACTAGTTGAATAGCCCGTTGCGTGAACGGGGTACAAAAATTTGCCTCAACGGGGGGGGGGGCCCCACTGGCACCCCACTGACGCCACCCATTGTGCGGTTAAAAAATTTTAAAAATCGTACAAAGTAAGGTTAGAATTTCTCTCCTTCAGGTTCCATTTAGTTCAGTGACACAACTCCCATGCAGGTTCAGATCGGATAATATCAGTCAACCCATTCGTGTACATTGAAGAGTCCGACTCGTGCATCCAATTACCATTTGGTACTGAAATCATACCATTCATTTGACACAGAAAACTATAATTCGTTTGTAGAGCAATAATTTAAAGGACAAACATCGCGTGGACACGAGCGTCTGAAGTGTTCTTATATGGATCGCAGAATATATTCTCAAAAGCAGAATATAACAACTAATTCGGAGATAAAAGAAATTATGTCAAGATATTCAATTAATTTGTAGAAATACTACAGTTTCATCAAATATAGTAGTCAACACGATTAACCTTCCAGCGGGCGCGCGTTTACAAGAGATACTTGAATTGCGCATCGTATTACATATTTATATCGTTATTTTATATATGTAACTGCAATTTTATTTATAAAATCTTTGTTTACTATTAGGCTAATAAATACAGATAACAAATAAAAGTTGTATTTATTTTTGTAAAATAACACGATATATATGTAATACGATGCACGATATGTCGTAAAATTTTTGTAAGCGCGCCCGCTGGAAGGTTAAATACTTTATTTTCTCAACTAATTAAATGACACCTTTTTGGGAATATTTTGTCACTTTGAGTCAATTTACAGTCCATGGAAAACTTGCGATATTGTTGGATTTCACATCATTTTTGTATAAAATTATAACATTTATGAAAGACTTCCTCTTTGCTTCAAATATCAAAAATGCGATAATTCGGTTCACGTATGGCGTAATCGTACTATTCCTGAAGTCCGATGTTTGAACTGTCACCTTATTTCACCACTCAGTCCCGTATTACTATTAATCCCGTTTTCTCACTAAATTAATTATAAATAAGAAAAATCGATATTCGCAATACTAAGAATCTAATCAACCAATCTGTGTATCTAAAAGATTATTTAGAGAAAAATAAATACAAACTAAAACTGCGGAGCAACTATGAAATTTAGTATAGAAGAGAAATGTCTAGTTTTTTGAGGATATCTGATCAGAAGCCATGTCTAATAAAGCTATGCGAATACGTGTCAGTCCAGCCCACAATGCAAATGTGGAGAGAATATTTTCCCTAATTTTAATTCAATGGTCGGACGAAAGAAAGAGTTTGTCAGTGAAGACAATCGAAGCAATTTTGATCTGTCATTATAATTTTAACCTTCCAGCGGGGGCGCGTATGCAAGAGATATTTATATTGTGTACTTATATACTTACTTGTATTAGATATTTATATCGTTATTTTATATATTTAAGTGCAAATTTTATTTATAAAATATTTGTTTACTATTAAGCTAATAAATACAGATAACATAAATAAAAGTTGCATCTATTTTTGTAAAACAACGATATACATTTAATAAGATAATACGATATGTCGTAAAATTTGTGCAGGCGCGCCCGCTGGAAGGTTAAAATGACTTGTGCCTAATCTTTTAATTATGTGAAAGAAAAAATGATATAATTAAGAAAGTCTAACTTAAAATATAACTGGGCTAAAAAGAATTGGCCTTGCATCATTTTTTTTATTCTATGTGTTCATTTTATTAAATTGCCCAAACTTAATTCATTTTTATCAGAGTAAAACAAACCATTACCTACCCACTTTTTTCGCGTTTTATTTATTTAGCACTTAAACGTCTCGTATTAATGCTTGGCAATTATCTTCCGTTGATATAATCCCTGAATAAGTATCGTTCATAATCGGTTTTAAGAAATTATCATAAATATAACTTCAATTTTTTTCAATTTGTGTTTGGATGGTTTTAGATATTACCTTGTGAATATTCTTATAGACATTTGTCACTTGAAGTCTAAAAGTGACAACGCACCAAAAAGTACTATATGAAAAACGTGTGCGGTCCAGTAAGATGACTTTAGTGGTTTTAAATCCTCAAATGACGCTTTATACTAGTTAATTTTAGTATGCCATATTGTTACGTAGTTAAAAATGTCACATACCAGTCAGAAAACATTTGGAATTCTTGTTTCATATTTTTTCCCGGTATTTTCCATTTTACTGAGAATTTTATGCAGGAGAACTATTTATTATGTCAATACTTATGGAATCCAAAAAAAAAAAAAATGAAATTGTAAATTGAAGTCGCCTTAACCCTGGAACAGTAACTTTACTTCTAATTTTAAATGGGAAAAGGAGTCAATTTGACTCAACATTACAGTTCGAGGGTTAAGATGAAATTATTTAACCTTCCAACAACACAGTCGCGCGTATACTTATGTCGTGCATCGTATTATATGTTTATATCGTCTTGTTTTACAAAAATAAATGCAATTAGTATTTATTAGTTTTATACTAAACAAAGATTATATAAATAAAAATTGCACTTAAATTTATGAAAGAAGGCTGAGTATGTAATACGATGCACAATATAAGTATCTCTTGCATACGTGCGCCTGCTGGAGGCTTAAATTCTGTACTCTGACATCACAAACACCCATATTGAAAAATTCTATTCTACAAGTATAATGGGAAATTTTAGATAGTATCCTATTTCACATGCTATGCTTTCATTTTTTCAGGGAGGGGGGTCAAATCACTGTTTTAGAAGCCAAGACGGCCGTGGAAAATTTCTCAAAGTAATTATAGATCACACGCTAAAATATACTGAAAGGAATGTGTGGCTGCACTTTTGCCCAAGGCCAGAGACAAAAGATAAAAGTTTAGGAAACAGGTGAGCTTTAAAAATGTTTATACTGAATGAAGAAAAAAGTTTTCCATTTCAGTATCTTCTCAATTAATAGAATCAAAAATATTTTTTATATACACAAAAAAATAAATGAAAAGCCCTGAATTTACGATTCATAACTTAAAAATTGCTATTGGAGTGAAAAAGTTTCATAGAAATTAGCGCAAGAAATGTTGAAAAAAAAAAATCCGATAAGAAACTAGTTATAAAATTTCAGAAAAGGGCACCAAATTTGGATTGGTGGAAAAAGTAATCAAGCGTTCAATAATAAACGAATTATCGAGTTGAATAACCAATGATAAATTATGATTGGTTAAGAAGTGAATAAAATATGAGAGAGGAATAGATTTCTTCAGTTATTTTAAGAATCCACCGAGTAGTTTAAGAAATAAATTGGAAGAACCGATGCAGTGTTCGAAAAGAAGCGTTAGTTGTCTTTAAAGGTTAATTCTAAAAGTGTCATTTGAAGGAAAAATGATTGTGCAAATTGCCAAACGACTGAACATATAAAATTAAACATTAACTGTCTTATACGTTTATAGTTATATTTACGAGTGAGTTATTTATACGCATATAATATATTCTATATTTGTATTATACGCGAGGGCTATTGGTGCGGAATTTCCAACCGTGGTCAGACGACGAGGACTATACCCGAGCCTGCAATCCCTCTCCAAGCTTCCGCGCCATATCAGCGGGAGACGGATTTAGCGTGTACCAGGCCCGCTTACAAATGATTCAGAAGGTAGAGGACTCGGCTTTCGAGACGGAACCTCCGGCCCCGAAGCCGAGACCTTACCAGCAGGCCCTTCCAAGAAGAATTTAAGAATTCTGTATCAGCTGAAAAAGTTGATAACAGCAAGCGATCTGGCCGATCCAAAGTTCTTTCAGTCCATAGATTGTAGGATCTTCGAAACAGAATGAAATGAAGTCATAACTGAAAGAGATTTAAACGAATAAAAACTCATTTTGATTCTAATAGAGAGGAGAGTCGCGGAATGTGGACCGGCGTTTTGACTGGTATCATAACTTCAAATCTATTAAATATTTGGGCAGAAAAATAGGCCCTTACGCTGTTTTAATGGAAGTTGGAAAGTATGTTATTAATTTGTTTGGCTACAATATACTATAATAACTTTATTAAAATAGTTTTTAAATAGGGATGGGGGGTTTGTTGTTTTTCAAAAGTTGCCTAAATTGGACTGTTTAAATCAATGGGATTATTATATTGAACTAGAGGAATAGCCAAGAAAGCAGATATCACCACTAGTAAACCTCATAAATTGGAATTGGGAGAAGCCAAAGCAATGAAAAAAGGACACTAAATCATCAAATGTTGGGCCAAAAAGAACACAAACTAAAGATATGCATCATTTGTGAGGAAACGAAGGGAAAAAAAGGAAGGGAATACAGTGCATAAAATGCCATACTTTGGGTTCATACATTGTTTGTGCTGGTGTGAATTTGAGAAAAAAATATTTTTGTTTTAATTGTGATTTTAAAAAATTGCTGGCCCAATCTGGGAAACCGATTTCCTTGATTGGACGAATGACACAATTTTTAAGCTATCCCCCCCTATAAAGTTTATTTCATGAAAAAATTGATTCCATTGTTTTGAAGATAAATTAAACTACAAAAAATTCTACTACATGTTTTTCATTCAAATTACTTTTCTACCATTAAAAAAAGTCCAGGTACTGTGAATTCGGTGACTCTTCCCTATATTCTGTTAATTATTGCGCCATTCTACAAGAGAAAATCGAGTGATTTTGATGTCCAAAGTATATTATCCAATAATGTATGCGTGGAGTATTCTCACAATTGGAATTCATTAGTGGAAAATTCAAAACAGTTTTAAAACGGTTTGGTCCATGCTTTACAGCGCAAGATAGTGAAGTATAACTTGAATTCCAGAAAACTCAAAAGTGTTCTGGAATAAGAAAAGGCTGTTTTGTTGTCTCTCATCTGATCAAATAAATCATGGCGTCAGTTAAACTGGCAACAAATCATAGACGTACATAACCGTAAATGAAAAGAATTTTTCGGCATTTTGGGGGTGCGTAGTTAATTAAATATCATCTAGCTGACTAAAATTAAACCCAATATTTTCCCCTCTTATAATTTATTCTCTCTCAGTTCTAATGAAAATCTTATTGTTTTCTTCATTTTTATAAAGCAAGAGCGTGGTATTTCCTTTATCTTAATGCACTCAGAAAGGTAAAACTGGAGTTTACGGTACGCACCTGTTTCTGGCCAATTTTTCTTGGCGCAATTTCATGTGCCGTCTCCAAATACTGTTTTGGATTTGCAGTGCGCTTTTTATTGCTCTTGCGCATGCGCCACCTGAAAACGAGAGATTGAGCACGCAATGACTGCGGCATTTCAAGTGTGTACCGGGCAAATTTTTTAACTTAAAGAAACATCAGCGGCTTCACTTTCAGCATAGCAGGAAACTAGTAGCTTCACTTTTTCATTGAATGTTAGGAATCTAGGTTTCTTTAAAAAATTCCGAAAACTAGAAATTCCGCACGCAATGTCCGAGACATTTCAGGCTTGTACCGGGCAAATTTTTTAACTTAAGAAAACATCAGCGGCTTCGCTTTCAGCATAGCGGAATAATCGTTGCTTCGCTTTTTCATTGAGAAACGAAACACGCAGAATAACATACACGGTATTGAACCGATATTCCATCCGAAGAATTCCAAACGAAGCTTTATTCAAATTCGAATTCATCGACCAATTGCATCGAAGAGTTGAACAAAACAGTCCAATCGAAACGTGGCGCAATATAGCTTGATAAGCAAAACACCAATGAAAAAAAAATCAATTTGTGCGCATGCGCGCTTGTCACTCGTTGAAAACATCTCTCTCGTCGCCGTTCTTGGCAGCAAAGATTTGGCGATCCTAAGAAGAACGAAGTAAGTGCGTACCGTAAACACCAGGTTAACCTTCAGAAAACTTCGTGATTATTTTCAGGCAAAGGCAAAGAATGCCGCATCACAAAATTCCAAAAATATCACAAGTCGAATAAAAAATTTTAAAAATGCTTTTGAAAACACGCTTTTATTAGTGTAATAGAAAGTAGAATGTAATTTTTCAAAAAGTCTAGGGATCACAACAAAAACGCAAAAGAGTGAAGCGCTGGTAGCGGTAAACTAAATAAATTTAATCACGTTCCACAATGCATTTTAATCTTTAATGGATTTTTAGGAATTTTCTTGCGATCTTCAATATAGTTCATTTTCCTTATCGTATTGCTTATAGAGCCTCGAGCTTCTACGTTTTTGTCTTGAGCCCCAAATTTTTGATTAAAATATTTTCTACTTTTCAGTGCACTAATAAAAGTTGATTTCAAAAGCTTTTTCGATTTTTGTTTATTTTCTACTTTTACATCTTTATTTATAATTATTCTTTTAGTATTATGAAATTTTACAATTAATGTTTCCTCAAATTAGCTACTACGCGATGCCACTCTTATGGAGTCGAAATTTAATTAATCGATTAACTAATAATCAAGTTCTGAAAATATTAGAATAGTGTATTATCATCGATAACACAGAGCTGTACCAAATTTCGGAACTCCAGCACATAAAGAAGTGAGTAAAATTCATATCAGTATTCCATCTTTACTAACATGAAACAAATCAAGTTAAAAGCTTGTAAAAAAAATCAAACTTATCCAAACTGCTCCAATAAAAAAAAAGCAGCTGTATAAAAATACGTCCTTATAATCACAAATGGAAAACGATTTACGATAAATGTGAAAGCGATTGCTTACAATATCTTCCTAGAATTATCATCAAAATGGTATAAAAATTCCGTGATAACGTTTTTGTAAAATACGAATTATGATTCAATTTTATATCCATATGGATTTTAAATTTTTCTTGCAGAAAAATTTGCCACAATGTGTTGACTTAATAAAGTGCTATTCATTTCATTAATAGAGTAAATCGATTATAGGCTTTGAATTTTAAAATTGAAATCTTAGATATGAATTTCACTCACATTTATTCAATGGCAGCTGGAAATGAAATATCACTGTTTAGGGATTACACGATACAAAGCGCTGCATATTAAACTTTATGCTTTATATTGGGGGCATTGGAATGCAGTCAAATAATAGTATGAAGACAATATAAACAGATATGCGACAACTCATTTCTTACAAATATAAAATAACATTTCAACAAAAGTTTCAAAACTGAAAAACACGATTCGAATTTAATATCGATGAAAATTGCTGAAATCTAATTTAAAATCCAAAATATATATTTTTTTTCACCAACGAATTTTATAGTAGCAACACAAGTGTCGAAATTATTTTACACGCTTTATTAAAGTGGCAAGCTAATTTTATTTTTGCACGCATTTATGATACCACTTTTATATAGCTTGATTTGTTTCATGTTTGTAAGGAAGGAATTTTGAAACGACTTTTCACTCACTTCCTCATATGCCAGAGTTATGAAATTTTGCACATTATGTATTCTCGGTGAAAGTACACAATTTTAATATTTTCAAGAATTTCATTATCAGTCAATCGATTAATTTTAATTAAATGTTGGATTCCTTACGAGATTCCATAATATTTAGAATGAACTGTAAACTAAAGGCTAAAAAGAAGAGAATATTAAAAATAAAAAAATGTTTTTATAAACACGCTTTTATAAGTTACTAAGAAAAAGATATTTTTTATAGTAAATCTGGGGGGACAAAACAAAAACGTAAAAGAGTCAGGCTCTACGATAAGGAAATAAATCTAAATTTAACATCATAAAGAAGAAAGTTCCTAAATATTCATTAAACTTAAAACACAGATGGGATTAAAATCCCAATTTACCTGCAGCATTTCTACGAGCACTTCACGCTTTTGCGTATAAAAATGTTTTTCTTTTTAGCATGCAAATTAAAGCTTGTTTTAAGACTTTTTTGTTATTTTTTAATCAGAAAATGCCTCCAGCTTCGAATGCATTTAAAGGGAGGAGTAAATATTTCCGATGCAGCTCTGCAAAAAAATACCAACAAACCGGCTTTTCTTCATAGAAATGCACATCCATATGGAAGCCATAAAGTAAATAAGGCCACACTTGATAATCCTCGGCGGTCAAATTTTTAGTTTCCCAGCCTTTTTGTAATGGCACAATAAATCCATTGCGATAACTTTTTATTGCTAACAGCACCAAGCACATTACCCTAGAATGAAGCTAGATTTACCTTAGGGTTCAATTTTGTTTCAAAACATACATAAACTAGTATTCCGTGAAGAAACGCATTCTTCCTTCCTTCTTCACCACATGCGGTTCAGCTATGAATCATTAAAAGGTGTGCAAAATCATTAGCTAGAGTGTTCCGAGGAGTCTCGAATCTGCGGAAAATGTGCTTGGATGCCTTTTAGAAATCACATTTCAAAATGTTGTCCTCAATTTCATGATCGAATGATTCAAAAGCTTTATTTTGCTAAGAACTTGTTGATTTGCCCTAATGACACAACCGATAAGGAAAAAATGAAAAATAGGTACGATTCATGGTCCATATTACAACTGGGATGTTTTATTTGCATTAGGGATGGGGAGGGAGCCCATTTCGATTCCCAGAACTTTGAAATCTGCCCCGTCAACGCAACTTACATAGATGGTTTTACTCTTTTGGATACAAAATATAGAAAGAGAAAGTATTTTTAATCGACAAAATATTCCACCTCGATATTTTGACGAATCTTCACGTTTTAGACTTCCACGGATACTAAAAACATTATTTTCTCGTATACAAACTATTGTAATCTTCAAAAATTCGAACTCGAGATTTTGATGAATCTCCACGCTTTTAAGATCTCCCTGAGTTCGAAAAACACAATTTTCGAATTATGTCTGAACATGATAACTCGAAAACTATTAGAGCTAGAGCGATGAAGTTTGGTATGTGATCTTTGCATATAATTTGCAGGATTTTCTCAAATTTTGGACAAAATCCGTTCGCGAGAAGTCTGTCTTTCCGTGTTCCTGTGAACAAGATAACTCAAAAACTTAAATAGCTAGATGGATAAAATTTGGTACAGTTTTATCAACAGAAATGTAGGTCCGTATCAAATTTTGGACCAAATCCATCAAAGGGTGGACTGTCTGTCGGTCTGTATAATCGCATACTTGTTAACACGATAACTTCTAGACCCTATGATTTAGATACATAGAAATTGGTATGAGGTCTGCTAACATTAATCGTAGATCCGTTCCCATTTTGGTTTCAATCGGTTGAAAAAAAGGCGTTCAAATTGCATATTCGGTTTCTTCGCCACTGTACGACCCCCCAAAAAAGGCGCGAAAGATTCGCGCTTTTTCCCCACCTGTGTTCGGGAATCTTCCATGTTTACAGCCCGCGTTAGAGCGGATACGAGAAAGTTTTGGAGAGACCACTCCCGCTGGTTTGGAATCATTTCTGTCTGCCTGTGAACACTAACTCCAAAACGCAACAAACTTTAAGTGGATGAAATTTGGTATGTGATTTCTATTGAATTTTGGGCGAAATCCCTCTATAGGGAGTCCGTCCGTGTGCATATGCATACGATACTCAGAAACACAACGAGCTAGATCCATGAAATTCAGCGGATGGTTTTATTGCAAGGATTGTAGACGATAACTTAAATACGCAACTAACTCGATGAGTGAATTTTATTATTTGTCATTTAAAGCGTAGATCTGTGTCAAATTTTGGACTAAATCCGTCACGTGAACACGATAATTCAAAATCACAACCACCAAGATAAATTTGATATATGGTTTTTATACCAAATTTCGTTTTTGCACTAAATTTAGGAAGAAGTCCAAAATGCAAACTCGATTCCTTTCACTCTACTACAAAGTTAAACTGAAACCGCTGTTTCATCGAAACTTGTCAGCTTAAATATTTCGGTGAATAACCGAGGTGGATCATAGGAAGCTTTGAATACATTTTGCACTAACTTTAATTGATAAATTAAATTTAGTTCGTTTGTCTTTTGAAATTCTTAACTATTAACATAGTAAAGTAGGCAATCAGATAATTCTCAGTAGCAAAAGAATTCCGCGTTACTTCTTAAAAATTAATTTATTACTTCTCTACTGAATTCGGAAATAAGACAATTACTCAAAGAATAAAGACATGCTGCGTATTCGTACGGAGGAAAAGTGATTAATAAAAATACAAAGCCCCTTCCAAATAAAAGGCTGCTTTGTAAGATACAGTAAACTTCTTGTTCGAAAAGACACTAACTTTTTTAAATTAAAATATCAAATTTATTATTACATTGTGATAAAACAAATATTTCTCAACTCGAATACGGTGTAAAAAATGGATCAAATTATTATTTTATTATTAATGAGCTTAAGATACTCTTTGTGAGTCACATAGGTCTAACAGGGGCTTATAGAATTTTTTAATAAGATGGCCAACTGTTTTCAGTGAAAAGGAGGACACAAATTGAAGATAAAATATATCACAAATAAAAGAAACCTTTTATTCATTGCAACAATACTACAAAATACACGATAATATGATAAATGCAAAATAAAAACATTTGTAGCATTATTTATTGTACACTTTTCGAGGGAGGACAGAACTCCCTGAAGGAGGACGGTTGGTAACCTTACTATTAAACAACTCAGTCAGTGTACTTGGCAATTTTTTTCAAAAGTAGTTAAAATAATTAATAAATAAAAGTCCATAGGCAAAGACCCACTCTCATAATAAACCAATTTAAAAATATTTTATGTATATTTCGATTTTAATGCGGTACATTTTCAGTAAAATTAGCCGTGCTTCAAAAATAGACGCATAATTATCGGTTATCTTTTATTAAAATTCATTTAAAGCACTTTTTGAAATTAAAAATTTAATCAATTTTAAGTATAAATTTATTTAACGAAGTCAAAGGAGGGTAATAATATACATGGCGAACAACAGAGTAAGATGATAAGACTCTTAAAAGAAGTTTTATAAATATTTTTATTAATTGTAAAACGTCTAGAATTGCGCATTTGCTTAACTTAAATGGCTGAAAACAGAAATTCGAAGAAACAGAAAAACAGAATTTCGAGAAAACCGCTATTTGGTGAAAGTGGATCAATTACTTCGTAAAATAATCAATGCATATTTCATTATCATCAAAGAACGATATTAACCTCATTATAAGATGAGAGAATTGCCGAAAGGGTGGAATGTAACAGTTGTTAGCGAAGGACTACTAGTTAACGTTAGAATTTTTTTCAATATTTTACAGTCGCCAGAAGATTTTAAAAGAATGCCATTTGAAATAGGATGAAATGTTAAAATTTATCCGAGAAAAACTCAGCTTTTCAAACAATAAATGGCGTAAAAAGGACATTACCTACACACCTTTGCTAATGAATCGTAGCCGAATATCTTGTGTCAGCTATAGCTGCATCATAATATAAGGTATTCAGAAATCTGCATATGGTCATTTGTCGTTCCTATTATTAAGCTTTGTCTTCACTAAATCAATTTGGAGTGTATCACTAGTGCCTTAAAAGTGCCAATGGTTTACATTGCATTGTCACGTACTGGTAAAATGCAAACAATACTTTACTACAATAGTTGGGCACACCGTGCCAGTAGATGAATAGAAAACAAGTCCAATTTAAATGGAAAGTATATATACGGCTTCTGCTTCCGTTGCAATTTAACTATAACTTAAATTTATACATTGATTCTACTTTTTCTTTGCAGAAGTTATTACACTATTTCATAAATTTGCTTGTAAGAAACGATGAATCCACTTGATGTCGGTCAATCCTCAATAGAAACGAATCATTTTAATATATTAAGATTCATTAAAATGAGCATCCAAGTATGAATCCATGGATTAAAGGATGGTCTCCAAAATTTAAAATTGTAATCAGACAGAGAGAATGAGTGACTATGTTGAGATTTTTCCTCTACAGTTTACCAATCACAAGAATGCAAGAAGATTCCACCCAAGTTCAATTTCAATGTCCTTCAACTAGTCTTAAGGGAAAAGAAATCTCAGGCAGAACACGAGTGATAAAGAAATGGAAGTTTCAGATGATATTTATATTCACTGCTTCTCACTTTTTATAATCGTATTCATAGTCATGCAGCCAGTTCCGCTTCTATTATCCAATTAAATCCACGATTTTAAGCTTCAATAAGTTTATTCAATTTTTCTTGACCTTTCTCAGATTAATAAATGTCTTACTGTATTTCCCTTTCATAAAGAGCCGATTGCATGTGCACTCAAAGAGAACTGAATAATTTTTAACAATGTTTTTTTTCTTTGCAAATTTAAGGCTTATAAAAACAAAGTTGTTTAACAAAGAAGAAAATTGTCATTTAAATGTTTTGAGGAGAAGTAATTATTTTTTCAGTTCATAGTGTCAAGTATCCGACAATTACTCTATATAAAAATAATTTAAATTCACTGTGCTAATTACAGAGTGATTATAAGTAAGCACTAAGTAATTAGATAATTTACAGCAACCGGCCAGCGTATATGGCGGGTGTTAGGTGGAATCGGGTCTTGCAATCCTCCGGCCTCCAAAACGGGATTCTGCATCAAGGATATGAATGAATCCATTTCATGGTATGAACATTGACTTCAAAACCACTTTCACACGCAGATGGCCGCATCCTAGAGCCATTATCAGATCTCTCACTCTTTACCCTAAATATATTTGAACTGCATGAGAAACGAATGTAAATTTAATTAAGAAAGCCCGAAAACGATGAATATCTTGACAGTTCCGTAATAATTTGGTTTTTGAAAAAATATCAATCGAATACAAAATATCTCGCCATTTATTTAGGTATATACGATAGGATCGCATTTTCAGAAACTGGACGTCCATTCAATGGCTAATAATTCGGCAAAAAATAAATACCATATTGCAGCACCGATTTTGGAAATAAACACAAAGAAATATTTTTCGAACCGATCAAATATTGCATTTTATTAATTCATAAAGAATTCAAGTCCTAGAAGGTGAAAATAAATGTTTAGTGTTATCACTATCTTCATGACGACATGAGATACGAAGAGCGACTATTGTCAAATCCAGTGCTTCCTCAAAAATTGAGAACACCGCGTTTTACAGTCTATTGAAAGATTTCATTGTGAAACGCGTTCTGAGAAAAGATGCGCCTGGATCCCTTAAGAACGTGTCAGTTTGATTAACAAGAACTCTGAAAGGGATTACTTTCGTAATTTTCCGAAGACTATGGAGAGGAAACACGTTTCCAAAGCGATGCGTTGGAACTTGCATTGTAGCAACGGTGAGAAAACGAGCAATTGTTACGGCAACCGCTCGCATTCATTGTTTTATAATCTTTCGATGCTAATCGGAAAGCTTTCGTCATTTATCTGATGAGCCGGCGTCTTTTGAATGGGGACGAAGTCATTCGGATATATCTGGAAGTGGGTCACAATTTATGCAAGACAGTGGGGCTTCCAGGAAATTTCGTTCATTTATAGCGGCTCAACATATTCTGTAAAAACATATTTCTGATTGAATCAAGTTTTTACAACCGAGGCACTAAGAGTAGGACTGTTTAAAATATAAATATCCCTTGCCAGGTTCCTAAAAAGGGCAGTGTTACAAGAAAGAACTTGTACGAAAAAAGAGATGTTTAAACTTTTTTTAAAATACAGTGAAGTCTCCCTATAACGAAATCGCTTGGTTCTAAGTAAAAAATTCGTTATAGAGAAAATTTCGTTATACGGAGATTAGATATTTTTGCTGTTATTTAAGTAAATGTTCCAAACTTTTCAATAAGTGCGATAAGTTCAAATGTATTTAATTATAAATTTGTTAAAATTGTACTAATTTTTATTGTATAAATAAAATGCTCAAAAGTTAAAACAATTCACCAATTTAGAGAATAATATATACTAGTATGTACTTACGTTTATTTTACTTGAAAAATTCCGTTATTTTACATTGCTTTGCATTTCGTGATGTTAAATTTTCAGAAAAATTTTCACATTTTAAGAGTGAGTGGTTACAGAAACAGGCTCATGTGAGCGAATTGGTTACAGGAATTATCAACTTTCTTCAAAAATGACAAAAATCGAAAAGATAGACCTCTGAATTAAAATTCGTTATAGGGAGACAACCACTTCGTTATATGGAGAATATTTTGAATGTTATTTAACATTCCGATTAAAAATTTCGTTATAAGGAGAAATTCGCTGTAGAGAGACTTCGTTGTAGGGAGACTCTACTGTATACTATATTTTTAATTATGAGAAATATCTTTAGAAAACCAATTCTGACCAAAATTATGACGCATTAATATATATTAATTTTTTTATCGTCATCAGCACCATTAATGAAGGGCGTTTTCTTTTTCGCAAGATATCTTCATCCTCTGAACTTTTCAGCATCATTAGACACATTCAGCAATCTGCATTTTTGCAAGACATTTTGGAACGTTTACTTTTAGCCGAGAGATCTTTATAAACTTCGTTAGACGGAGAAAAACACTTGCGAAGGTATCTAAAACTTTGTGCTTCGAGCGGAATCCTTCAGGAAATATAGGGTGTCCGAGAATTGTGGGACACATTTTAAAAATTAATTTTAAAAAAACTTAATAATGTTACAACTAAGGTTTTTTTCTTAATGAGAGAGCAAATAGAAGTTTTTTTTTTTTTTCCATATAGGTAACGCGGCGTTACGGCGTTCTAAATTTACTACAGCAAGAGAATACCGTATGCAATAGCTACCGATCGGCAGAAGCCGATGCCCGTTTTCTGGTTTCCTTTTAAAGTTTTTCTTGAATATCTCAAAAAAACATTCAGTTGTCGCACTACATGCGAAATAAATCAAAGAGCGTAAAATTCCCTACAAATACATTCTTTTATTTTTTCTTCTAGCTTTAATATTTTTTAAATAATGGCTCCAAAAAATGGCAGAGTTAAAATAATTTACGGCCACCTAGACTACCGTAATGGCGCGTTTCCTATCTGAAACTTTTTGAAATGCGTTCTCGTTAAAAAAAAAAACCGTTGTTTTAACATTATTGGTTTTTTTTAATTTTTGAAATGTGTCCCCTAATTATCGGACATCCTGCATAACTCTAAGTCTTCGGTTAAGTCTAGGCACTTATTTTTAAATTAAAGGGTTTAACTTCGTATTCCCCCGCGGTATTGTCTCTTTGATTATATTAGGATAAACCAGATGCCATTTCCATCAAATATGCTTCATTTTTACATTCAACAGATTAAATTTTCACACCTGTATTCCATTTGACTTGTTTTATGTTCGTAAAGGTGGAATTTTATTATCGATTTTGCACTCGCTTCCTGATGTGCCAGAGTTTAATTTTGTACACTTGCGTGTTCTCGTTAACAGTACACTATTTCAATGTTTTTAGAACTTAACTATCAGTTAATCGATTAATTTAATTAAATTTTGGTTCCATAAGCGTGGCGCTACATGGTAGGGAATTTGAGAAAAGCTGATTTCAAGATTCAACAGTATTTATGTAATAATGAACATTAAATAAAACAAAATCAGAAAATTTTTGAAAGATTCACTTTTTGTATACTAATAAAAGTGGGTTTTTTAAAACTGTTTATATTAAATTTATTCTCTTAAAAGACCTTATTATACCTTGCATTGCTCAAGGACTCCTAATTATTGAAACGTCATTGAAAACGCATTCTTGGATGCTGTTATTACCCGAGGGATTTCTCCCAAATTTCAAACCATGAAGGGCCATGTTATACAAGGTGACCTTTACTTCATTGTGATTAAAATCTTCTTTCACATAAATTTTTCGTTCACAGAAAGCTTTATTATCAACCTATTCGGGGCAAATTTTTGAAAGTGAAAAAGATTTTTTTAAATTAGGGCTTATTTTATATCGGAAGCAAATGAGTGGTCCATGTTTTATACTACACGTTTCGATTTTTTTTATTAAAATTATTATAATTTGAAAATGATAAAACTTATACATATGTGTCTGAGACCTTGATGAGGTTTATCTGTTTCGTATTTTTTCTAGCAAATTTAAGGTTTAATCTGCCAAAATAGTTAGTTGAGAAATAATTAGAATTTCTTATCAAGATTTGAAGTAGAAATATTCATTCAATTAATTTGGGTTCTTTTTAAATTTAAAGATAATTAGTGATAAAGAATTGAGATGCAAATTACCTGCGTAAATGTGTAATTACCCTTAAAATGTAAACACACAACGAATAAATGCAATTTCGTTCATTGTAATCATAAAACCGAAATTAGTTGCTTGATAGTTAAATATCAATGCAACTTTCATACTTTTTGCGGAATTATTTCGATTTTATTCATTCATAATATTTTATTGAAATGTGCATGAAAAATAAGCTGAATTCTTAAAAAGTTCATTTTACTTAATAAGTATGCGATGCATTTTCAATATAATAAAAAAATAAATAAAAATTCGTCTTATCAATAATCATTTTTAATCCATACACACAAACCGAAATTTTAGCGGAAAAAGCTGATCACAAACAAAAATTTGTGATCAGCTTTTTCCGCTAAAACTTGCCTAGAAAGTTTCTTAAGTTAAAACAAAAATATTCCAAAGATATTTCATAAGCATCATCGAAAAATTTTTACAGTGTGTACCGGATACCAAAAATATAACTTCAGATATTTAAACCCTAAAATATCAAGGAAAAACGATCCACCTATACTTCAAATAAAATCAATTTAGGGAGAATAAAGAACAAAACATTTGAATACATATATGTCAAGTATTTCATGCCATAATTTTTTTTAAATATAACTATCAACTCACTTTTATAACTTGGGAACACATATATAAACCAAAAACGTGCACCGTTGAATATATGGCAATCTAACAAAAAAATTCTTTATGCAATTATTTTAATGGAACTTTCATTTCCAATTGAAATAATTTTAAGGTGAGCTATTATATCCGAGCGCAACCCTTAAAAGAAACAATAGCAAATCAATTGAAACATTTTAAATTACCAATCAGACAAAAAAACCGAAAGCACAATTTTCTTTAATTGAAAAATCCAGTAAATGGACATTAATTCCTCTTAAAGGGATCATTTTAATTTGTAATTATTTTATCTTAAATCAAAATTATTAATACGCAATGAAACTGAAATGCAGAGAAAGTTACTTACAAGAAAATGCGAGTCCAAGACGCGAGATGAAATGTGGCTTTGGGTGAAATGGGTCACTCTGGACCAAAAGGAGGGAAAGGGGTGAGTTGGAGTCTGCGCACAGCATTTCCGACATTTCATACTTCACCCTCTCTTCAACAGTTAATGAGCGACTTTGTTCATTGAAGGAGCATCGCATGTACGACAAAATTAACTAAGGATGTGTGGTACATAAAATCAGTTTAAAATAGTTACTGTAAATAAGCTTTTTGGAAAAGTAAAACGGGAGAAGGCAAGAATGAGAAATTTATACTAGGAATTTATTCTAAGCTCCCTTTTATATTGTCATTATTGTTTCTTAAGAGTATTTCTATTTTTCAAAATTTTAACTAAAAACGTGTTTTATTATTTGTCTACTAGATTCAATAGGAAAGTAACTCACTGGGGTCTATTCTGGTACCCCCGGTTGGGATGGGTTCCGCACGTTAACAGCGGAACCCAACCCAACCGGGGGTACCAGAATAGACCCCACTCTGACAGGATTCGAATCTTCACCCTTTGCACCCAGCGGTGTCCTCTCGGGCCCATTCTAGACGGTGCCTCATTCTGGCGTTTCTTCATTTCTAGAGTTCAAAAAGTACCTACAGAGTTGTTAGAAGTCACAGATTAATCTTTCGGGAAAATATATAAATATATTTTTAGATCTCGAAGCATTCAAATGAGCCCTTCTATCCAATGACTAATTACTTTTCCGAGTGCAGAGGGCCAATGTTTGCGATGGGACTCCAAAGTGGCATTCGTTGAAACAATTTTTTTTTTAATCCTTCGCAAACTGCTAAAAATAATCATCCTCAAAACTGTCATTCAAATGTTAGTTAAGTTAGATTAATTATTTTTATTCTTAGATAGATAATAGAAATCGTCTTACGCAGCCGCTTTTGTGATTACTGATTTTTTAAAAACTTTTCTCATCTCTTCATATTAATAAAATATGTTTATTTTTCCTAATCTACTTTTGTATATATTTTTTAAAACTAAGAATGCATATTTCACACCTTGGCGGGCCTGAATGCTATAGCATTCAATTTCATTTCGATGCAAAGTCACACGAATGCTACAGCGTTCAATGTTTTAATTCATTTCAATTCAGTCTGTTTTTGTAGCTCATCAAAATGTTTACTGTCAGCACACGTGCTAAAACTGGGCTTTAAGGAAATTCTATTGGTTGCTTAAAATCTGTAAGATCTGATGTATTTCTATTAACCTTCCGTTAATCCCAATATCTAATGGATAAGCATGCAATCACATCTGTTAGCTGTTTTTAACATATTACAATTTGAATTTTTCTTACAGAATATTCATTTACATTTTCATTAAGACTGATTATCGTGGTTATAAAAGAAATATTATCAAAACTGGATGAACATATCATAGAATATATTTCCATCCGTGAAATATACTGCGACCATTTATGGATGAAAATGTTTGGGATTAACGGATAGTAAAGGATGTTAAATAAATTCGCACATCAAGGGATTAATTGTTCTTTTTCTTAGAAAAATTTTGCTCCCTTCAAGTTGTTTATCTTTCGATTACTCACATTTATTTCGTACATAGTGTATGGGAAGCTGGTTTAGGGGTCTATTCTGGTACCCCCGGTTGGGTTGGGAGACGTCACTTTTCCGTTGCTGAGGAAAAACCCCCGCCCCCCAACCCAACGGGGGGTACCAGAATAGACCCCTTGGACTGATGTCAACGTCTCACCTTCAGGTTTATAAGATTTCGGATTCGAATCTCGATTCCACCGAAAATCCTTCTTGCGGTCTGTGCTAATGCACTCTAGTTCTGCCCAAGCGTTCTTACGCTAGTTTAGCGAAGAAGCCTGCAATATCAGCCTAGAATTTAGGGGTCTATTCTGGTACCCCGGTTGAGTTGGGTTCCGTTGTTAACGTGCGGAACCCAACCCAACGGGGGGTACCAGAATAGACCCCTTATACTAGCCATCTGACAATGAATCAGATCTACAAGATCTGTCAATGACAGCCCTCGAGTAACTACCGAGCGTTAATCTTATAGATTAACCCTTGACTATATAGTTTTGTCTACTATTTAGTTAGATGACGCTTTCTGTTTTAGGATAGTCTTGTCGTATTGATTCACCCAAGAATTCATGGGATATTTGAGATGTTTTATCATTTTTGTATCGAATTATAACGTCTGAATGACTTCATTTTAGCTTATTATTTGGAAAATGTGATTATTCGATGCACGAGTGGTATTCCGGCAATAGAGTTAAACAGGAGAGTTTAGTTTTGCATTCAATTTACTTTAAACAGTTAGTAAGTGGCAGAAAGCTGCAAATTTTTGACATGAGTAGATTAAAAATAAGTTGAGTAGTTACTAATTAGAACTGCATATATTTCATTTAGATTAAGTTTTAACTTTTTCTAAATTTCTAAGCATTATCTAATTATTTACTATAAAAGAAGCCATAAAAAAAGGCTCTTTAATCTCTAGGGTTTCCAGTGTCATGCTTGGTTGTTCACACTAAGCGCTGCAAGATGATTACTAAAGTTAATTCTTCTGACTGATTTAACAGACTGTGAAGAAGTTTTTACCGATGCAACCCATCTTTTCATAATTTATACCATGGGAATCCGGAATTCAAGAATGTTCGAACAAGATGTAAGCTATTTATATCATTCATTGAACCAAACTAGAAGAAAAAATAATCAAAACAAAAACTTTTTGGAACACAGGATTAATTGTCTATAGAACTGTTACATTAAAGGTATAACATAAAATCCAGAAACCTTCATAATTTGATTATTCTCTTCCAAAAAATTGAATTATTCTGGTTACTTCTGTCATAAATTACAGCGAAATGGTGCTCAGACAACAAAATATGCTTAAGTCAAAGATACATTTAATATTTAGAGAGAAAAGAAACAGAATTATAGATTCAGAACTACTCTTTAATTTAAAATTCATTTATCTTTATCAGCTTTTTATTTCATTTTATTATTTTAATGAGAAAATTTGCATATGTAGACCTACATTGGCGTGCAAAAATTAAGCAACACTTAAGAAAATGCGAGAAATTTGCAATTTATTCGAAAACTATGATTCGCAATCTGTTGCGGAGATCTCAGGACATTCAATTGAATATCATACACATTTTACACTGAAGATTCGGTCACGAAGGCAATTAGGGGGGACGACCAAAAAGTGATGGAAACGGAAAGGGAAATCGACTCATCCCGTTTCACAGAAAGCTGATAACGAGATGAAACTTTCATCAATTGTTATGATTGATGTGCATAATATTTACGTGGATTTTCGTAAACATGGCACAAATATTCGGGAAGATATAAAGGTTTCTTTAAAAAATCCCGAATTTTCACGCATATTTTTTGCTTTTAACATGCAGAGTTTTCATTCAAATTATACGAAACTTATACTATCTGCGACAATATGCTAGCAAGGCACTGTATTAAAATTTTAAGTAAATACTTTGAATATTAGAGTAAATATGAGTATTTGTACTAAATAATGTTTTACTGCGCGTGTGCGAGACATAGCTCATTTTTTCTTTCATCACTTCAACTTATATAAAAAGTCCAGATGAATACCGTTAAAATTCAGAAAGAAGTTGGCATTTCAGTGAGATGAATTTAAATTTCTGTTTGAGAAAAGCTAAGTGATGTGGGTTCTTGCACAAACTGATATTTTCGAAACTTACTTGAATCTTCGAACAGTTAGGAAAATTTAATATCCCAAATAACCATGCATACTTAATACATTATTAAAATTGCATTTCGTCGATAACCATACGAAGATTCAGGTTTCGAAAATATCAGTTTGTGCAAGAACTCTCATCACTTAGCTTCTCTCAAAGAGAACTTTTAATTCATCTCACTGAAATGCCAACCTCTTTATGAATTTTAACGGTATTCATATGGAATTTTTATATAAGTTGCTCTATATATCTGGCTTTGAAGTGATGAAAGAAAAATCACGCTAAGTCTGGCACATGTGCAGTAAAAAATTATTTAGTACAAATACTCATATTTCCTCTAATATTCAGAGTATTTACTTCAAATTTTAATACAATACTTCTGCAACATATTGTCGAGTGTTCTGTAGGTTTCTCCAGAACTGATTTCAAAACATAGTTTTCATATAAATTGCAAATTTCTCGCATTTTCCGAATTGTTGCTTAATTTTCGCACACCAATGCATTTAGGCATTTTAAATGAATAAATAATATTAATCAAGTCAGTAAAAGTTTCACTCAGTATTTTTCTTTTTATAAGACATTCTTGAAAAAATATAAGTTTAGAGACGTAGGATGCTAAGCATTCGTTCCGTCTTTACAATATTTTCTTTAATTTTTTATGTCATAAATTCATGCATCTTATGGAAATTACAGGGGAAACTATTTATTCTTCTATTGTTTTTGAAATATTTTATAGAAATGAAAACTAAGCATGGTAAGATTTCAATATTTACGAGTGATCGAAAAATTCAATTTTCGAATTTTGCTTATGTTTTCAAACAAGTAAGAATAAATTAAAATAGAAAAATTTAATTTGCTTCAGACGCAACCGGTCATACAGGCATACCTCTCATTGGTTTATTATATTAACTTCAAATGTTGAGCCCGACAGAAGGCATCATAATAGAGTTGAGTAAAAGAACATGGGGATTGCGAAAATTATTGCAGCGCATACATCTGCCTAATAATTGCATATTAGTTAACGAAAGAAAATAATAAGAAAAAACCTTGATTAAAAATATTTAAAGCTTAAAATTTACGAAATCAGCGAATTACATTATTTATTTTATTATTTATTATTAATGCAACAGTTGTTTATTCTATTTTTCTAATCAAACTGATTCTTGGGGTCAAGAATGAGATTTTACTCAAAATGATATCCATTATTTTTTCCACCTGCTGAAACGGTGTCGCGAAGGAGGAGAGTTAGAAAAGCTCTTATTTCCATTCCAGAACTTTAATTTGATGGCAAATGCCGTCATGAGATTTACTTCTCGTGAATAAATGTTATCTTTAAATGTTACTGTTGTCGTGAGAAAATATCCAAGGCATCATAATATTGAAAAGAATAGAAAATGTATTTCATTTCCTAACTGTTATTAGCTTTAGGAGCTCTGCTCTTATGAAAACAGTGGTATTCATTCGAACGCATAGATGAGTAAGTATTCATAGGTCCATCGGGCGTGGTCGGGATTTCTAAGAGGGCGTATGCATCAAAGGAACTTCTGAACTTCGTTGGCGACTATGTTTCCATGCTAAGTTAATAGCAATTTTAATTTTTCAAAGACATTCGCGTTTCCATAAGTAATTAAATAGAACGTGTCAGTGAAGACTGCAATGTCCAGGTGCAAAATGCTGTCGCGGAAAACCACCTCTTGATATTGCCCATGATGTACAGAGAACGATTCCATCTTATTAAAAGAACTGCTAGAAATATCGAAATCAATAAAAAAGAATGTATCACTTCTCACGGATTATATTCGTTGCTTTTGAACATGGTATTATCTTTAATGACATGAAAATTGTAGTTTTGAGAAAGTGCGCAATAATTTGCATTACAGATGAGATGTGATTTTAACACAGAAAGCGTCCCGGCTGCCACAAATTGATATTAAACTTGAATTTTCGAATAGTTATATTGAATTGTATAAGGGCTAGAAATAGGCTGAATACCCATATACACTTATAAATTAAGTACATAATTTAAATTGCAGTAAATTAGGCATTATAAATAACAATTATAGATAACAAAAATATCAAATTGTGGAAAAAGCCCTCATCATTTAGCTTCTCTTAGAGTGCAAGTGAAATTCACCTCGCTGAAATGCCGCTATCTTTCTGAATCTTAAAGGTATTCAACTGGAATTTTTACATAAGCTGCCTTATATATCTGGCTTTGAAATTATGAAAGAAAAGTTGTGCTATGTTTCGCGCATGCGCAGTTAAAAATTATTTACAACAAATATTCATATTTCTGCTGATTTTTAAAGCATTTACTTTTAATTTTAATACAATGTTTCTCTAATATATTGTCGAGTATTCTGTTAGTTTCTTAAAATTTGGCGTAAAACTCTGCATGTTACGAGCAAAAAAAACCAGGCTAAAAAATTTGGATTTTTTTAACCTTTATATCTTCCCGAATATCCATGCTATTTTTACCAGAATGCATGTAATCAAAGCACATACCAAACAAAACTATTAAGTAAAGTTTCAAATCATTATCAGCTTTCTGAGAAAAGGTGTCAGCCAAAATCCCTTTTCGTCTTCATCAATTTTTGGTTGGTCCGTTAAATGCCCTTTTGACTGAATGTTCAATGAAAAATGTGTTCAGTACTTGATTGTATGTTACACGATTCTCCACAACTTATTTGAACCATTGTTTACGTATTAACTCCAATTTTTCGCATTTTACGAAATGGCTCTTAATTTTTGCACACCAGTGTATATGTCACCCTTCTAAAGCTTTTGAACAAGAATCTTTATGCATATACAAACACATTAGAAATACGAGTCATCTGACATAGTAAAATAAATTATGCTTTTCTGCATTTAGAAATTCATACTGCTTAAAAGAGCGCATGAAGAACGGCATTTTCATAAATATCTATGGCAAGGAGAACCTAAAAAGTTTTATATAAAGGAAGGTAATTTCAAAGTTTAATGTAGAGTGAAAGCCAAGTATCTTGAGTTGGTAATCACCTATCCTTTCACATGAATTGCATAAATGGACAGTTTTTTAGGTAACTCGGTAATGGACCAACGTGAATTGGAAGTCCTAGTAAATTGGAGACTTGATAAATGAGATTCATAAAAAACCAAAATTTATACTTTCGGTAAATATTCAAAGGTATTCGAAGTTAATAAATGTGCATTAAAATAGCTATACTCTACAAGAGTATAAGAAGATATATTGAATTTTTCCATATCACTCATTAATTTTCTCACGTATATTAATCATATCGAAATACATTTTCTCCAAGCGTTGGTATCAGCCGAAGAAATGCTTACTTAGTTCTTATTACATTTTAAACAATCGTGGTATGCAGCTCCTTGTCATTTAAGGCATCCGACTGGTTTAAAATCGTCGTTTTTGATGAAATTATCAAAAACCTTTTTATGACTTAATTTTGTTGCCTGTTTAATCAGCTTTCTAAAACTGTCTCACTTTTTACTCTACGTGAATTACAAATGGAGTTACAGCTGTTTTATTACCGAACTGTAAGTATTATTTTATGTTGCATGAAAACTTTAAATGCGTTTTCTGAGAAATGATATTTTTGAGGAAAACCGTCGACCGTAACAATGATTTCTCAAAAAGTTATTCAAGTATTGATATGAAATTTTCTGAGATTGTCTTCTGTAATATGCGTAATATGCTTGATGTTTTCCTCTAAAAACTAAGGTCAATTTTAAAATCAAGTATTATTTTTAAGTGCTTAAATATAAACGAAAAGCATTTTTTATGAAAAATTATCAGTTTAGTAACTATGTTCGGCTATATCTCAAAACTATTTTGAAGTACAAGAAATATTTTAGAGCATAACACAGATAACTGTCATAAGAATGTACTCCTACAAGGATTTATGTATATTTAGAATATGATTTTGTCTATGGCTGTTAGCGTAAGACAAATATTTTAGTCATTTTTCTTCAAATGTCTCAGTTTTTTCACAAAAATATTATTTTGAAAGCCTGATTTTACAATATTTTCATAGTTTTAAAACATATGCAGTTGAAAAATAACATTAAAAATATATATAAGTTATTTTTCAAAAAAATGTCTCCGAGCACAGTAGGATACCTTAATATCTCTTTCCTTTGTATTATTTAAAAAATTTAATAAGCTTCTACTATCTTCTTCTGGTTATATTTCGGTTTCAGAATAATTTAATCGTTTGAGTGCCAGGCGATGCTACCGCGCTCCTCCCATTTTCATACTTAAGGCATGGGAAGTATGCTTACTACCAAATTTATCAATTTTTAAATGTCTATGATGAGCTATTTTACCACCTCTGATTGGAAATGTTATCTCTTAATAACCTCAGAAACCAGAAAAAATGTTAAAAAATACTTTGGCCGCATAATGTGGTTTTAACAATCATATAAATTATCCATTAATTATTATTATTGTTTTGAGATAGTAATGTGCCAAAACCTAACGCTGAAAAGAAGGTTAGTAGAAGTTCTCGCCATATTTTTCGATGAAACAAAAACCTAGACATTTCAGTTTTTATCTCAAATCCTAACGAAATGTCTTAATTTGTTAATTAAATATTAATTAATCAAATTAATTTTATCAATAAGCCAAATGAATTTCTTTTCTTAAATCAACCTCAATCCCAAAAATATTTTAATTTAACATTAGTAGGAAAAAAGGGCCCTTTAACGGATTAAAAGCTCCAGCTAATCATTGGATAAAATACAACAAACTGGTTTTTGCTGACGAATATTAGTTTTTTCTGAAACCGAGGAGCGCTATTGCACTAATCGAAAATCGTCGTACTGGCACTTTTTCAAAGACGCCTGGCACTCAAATGATTCAATTAAAATTCTAGTACATTTAACAGCAACTCAACACTTGTTGCAATCGTAGGGCGTCAATACCGCTCTCACATCTCCAGAAAATGAAGATAGTAACAAGTCGATTTAAAAATACGAATTATATTTAAATGTCAAGTAAGAAAAAAAATTATTGGGACCTTTCCATTATGGGACTGACGAGGCTTTTAGTGTGTTAAAATCATATGGGATATTAATGTTAATTATATGTTTGTTCTGGAAACTACGAATTGTATATTATTTCAAGAATTTCATGTCAAAAACTGCGAATGTACTCAGTAAAAAATGACACCTTAAATTTATTGATTCCTACATTACTGCAAAGCATTTCTAGCAATGCTTTTTAAGGTAGCCGACTGTGTTCGGAGACATTTTTTTGAAAAATAACTTATATATATATTTAATGTTATTTTTCAACTGCATATGTTTTAAAACTATGAAAATATTGTAAAATTAGGCTTTCAAAATAATATTTTTAAAAAAACTGAGAAATTTGAAGAAAAATGACTAAAATATTTGCCTTACGCTAACAGCCGTAGACAAAAATCATATTCTAAATATACATAAATCCTTGTAGGAGTACATTTTAAAGACAGTTATCTGTGTTATGCTCTAAAATATTTCTTGTACTTCAAAATAGTTTTGAGATGTAGCTGAACATAGTTACTAAGCTGGTAATTTTTCATAAAAAATGCCTTTCGTTTATATTTAGCACTTAAAAATAATACTTTATTTTTAAAATTGACCTTTGTTTTTAGAGGAAAACATCAAGCATATTACAGAAAACAATCTCGGAAAATTTCATATCAATACTTGAATAACTTTTTGAGAAATCATTGTTACAGTCGATAGTTCTCCTCAAAAATATCATTTCTCAGAAAACACATTTAAAGTTTTCATGCAACATAAAATAATGCTTACAGTTCGGTAATAAAACAGCTGTAACTCCATTTGTAATTCACGTAGAGTAAAAAGTGAGACAGTTTTAGAAAGCTGATTAAACAGGCTACAAAATTAAGTCATAAAAAGGTTTTTTATAATTTCATCAAAAACGACGATTTTAAACCAGTCGGATACCTTAAAATTCTAGTACATTTGACAGCAACTCAACACTTGTTGAAATCGTAGGGCGTCAATACCGCTGTCACATCTCCAGAAACGCCGATAGTAACAAATAAAAGATACGAATTATATTTAAATGTCAAGTAAGAAGAAAAAAATATTGGGGCCTTACCATTAAGGGACTGACTAGGCTTTTAGTGTGTTAAAATCATATGGGATATTAATGTTAATTATATGTTTGTTCTGGAAACTATGAATTGTATATTATTTCAAGAATTTCATGTCAAAAACTGCGAATATACTCAGAAAAAATAACACCTTTAATTTATTGATTTCTATATTACTACAAAGCATTTCTAGCGATGCTTTTTAATAAAAACGGATTCCTTCTCTGTATTTGGTAAACACACATCATTATCATCACTTGGTAAATATATATCAGTTTCCGGAAACATAAATAGATACGCATAACATCATCGTACTAATAATAGATATAAGAAATATAGATGTCCAGGCAAAATATATTTTTCGATGTGTTCTTCTTATTATTTTACCAGTCAACATTGAAATGCACAAAAACATTGAAATGAGCAGCAAATATAACAGCCATTGTCACAGAAGAGAGAGTTGCACGTTTCTACGCTTTGTATAGTTCTTTCGCAATCTGCATACGAGCTTATGAGAAGCTGTTTTCCGTCGAAACATGTGACCCAGCCATTTAAATGTCGTTGTAACAGAGAAGAATACCAAGCACCAAATTGCCCTTAATCTGGACAACTGCTTTGGGCACTCTCTCCCATAGGGTCGTCAATCACATGATTTAATAACGAGCAGCATTCTCTCTCGGGGCCGCGTGGGTGGAAAAAACAACAAAGCTCAATCCAATCGACAATAAATGACAAGAGCTCTGTAAACGACCAACAGCTAGCATATTACTAGGAAGTGGTTCGAATGACTGAAATCTCATTTCGTAGCTGCAGTTAATTCCTTTTCCCACCAACGGGACTTAAAAATCCATTTAGTTTTTATAACTTCTTTTTGATTCTTGGTTTATTGAAGCAAGCTTTTCCGTTCCAGAGGGAATGAAATTTTCGCTTATTAACACTTACATTGCGTCTATGGCGCGCCTGTTGACTATCCCCTGTGCTATTATATGAGCTTTATGCATAAACGTTGACTGTTATGAACTGCAGTATATAAAAAGTTAGGAGGACAAGCACAAACAGAAATAAGATGATAATTTGTAAAATCATAACTCTTTGATAGCACTCAGCAAATATTCTTGACTGATGAATTTTCTCGTCAGAGAGGATGATTGTGCTGAAAGTCACAAATAAATAATGATGTTTGTTAAATATTGCGCCTATACATGGAGTTCTTAAAATTCTTTCATTCGCGAACCCTCTTCGATCAAAAAAGAGTTTTGCGACCCCTCTTCGATCAAAAAAGAGTTTTGCGACCCCTCTTCGATCAAAAAAGAGTTTTGCGACTCCATTTTCTTATGAAAATTTTCCTGTAATCGAAAATGTATGTACAAAGAGAAGGAAAATAAATAATGTAGAAGAAAAAAGAACTGATGATAAACACGCAGAAAATTAATATTTATTTAGAAAAGTCTTCATGAAATGGTTTAAATCAAGGCTTTTTTAATGAATTTTGTTTACCTAATGATGTTGAAGAATCTGATAGAAGCACATGGTTTCAAAATTTTAGCGAATTTTAGCAATTATATCAGTCTAGATTATTAGTTTTAGAACCCCTGATATAATACCTTAAAAATAGTATATCCCACGTGATGCTGATATGAAAATATTAAAAGAATCAATAAATATTTCATACATAAGATGGAATACATCAACATTTCCTATGCTTTGAATTTTGGAAGTTTATGTTACATCTATTTTTAATTTAAAATAAAGACGCATTTTCCAATTTAAAAAATGCATTCTATCTACAATATAACTGTTTTACTGTAGCAAAAAATGACATTTTTAACTGCAATTATATCAATAAGCACATGATGGTAATAATACAAAAAGAAAATAATAACCCGCAACCCCGTGTATTCTAATTTTGACACACAAATTGCAATAAAAATGCTGAAAGTAATCCAAACTCTCTTGAAATTCAAGCTCCAAACACCTGATTTCTAATTGAGTTCTTGACCGACAAGAAGACATTAAGGGGTCTATTCTGGTACCCCCACCCCACCGCAGTTAACAACGGAATCAAATCAAAGTACCAGAATAGACCCTTTAAATCTAGCCGATGAGCTGGTGTCAAATCTTGGCATACAGCTGAGTCGACTGGAATCGAAACCACTCTCTCAAGACCAAAAAAAACTGACACTTAACCCCGAGTACCAACGCAAAAGGCCAAGTGACAAGTACTGCGACTTTCTCCACACCAGTCTAATGCAGACATGTTCTATGTAAACACTTTAAACCGTCATTCAAAGGAACTGACCGCATACGTTTTCCGACTTTTCATACCACGCAACCAAAAGCACGA
>BGPR01012332.1:0-41828 GCA_013235015.1 Araneus ventricosus
TTTCAGTGTTCTAGCACACCAGAAAGTGAGTAAAAAATCGATTACGAAATTCCTTTTTACAAGCATGAAACGAGTCAAGTTAAATAAAAGTGTTCAAAAAGTGAGAAAATTTAATGAAATGCTTTGTTTCTTTGATTATTAGATATCTAAATAAGAATTCCTATCCTATTTGCGTCTAGGATATCTTTCAATTGAGCCGTACCTGGAAGCAAGTCATTTGTCGCAGGAGCTGGAGGGACGCAAGTCATGGCACATCCATTGTTGCAGCACTTGTGATCTCCTCTGCAGTCAGCGTCGTCTCTGCATCTAGTCTCGCAGTCTCCTGCGCTGGAACTGAACCGATCGGTGATCGCAGGGCACACTCCAGACTTTTTTACTGAAATAATTCAAATACAATGTTACAGTGGCGAATCTAGGATTTGGGTCTGGGGGGGGGGGGGCTGAGGTCATAAAAACTTTGTATCGTCGTGATGAATGTCAAACCTCAAGGCTAAAGTAAACCAAAACTCTAACTTTACAGATTTGACTCACCTGACAATAAGAATCATAAAAAACAATACAATACTTTCGATAATTTAGTAAAAATTACAATGAAATAACTAGACAAAAAATGTCTTCGACAGCGTCAAAGCTACAAGTACAAGTGGAATGACTACAAAAGTAGGAAAATTTTCGAGCCTGTCAAGCCAGAAAGTAATGTTGAAACATTTTTATTATTTTTTAAAAAGAGGGAATTTAAAAAAAAAAACAGTTGTAATGATGTAAATAAAATCAAAAATTCTGGCTTGGCTCTGGTGGGGGGCTGTAGCCCGATGGCCCCCCTGGATTGGCCACTGCAATGTTAAATGTCTCTAATGAAACAATAAATGTGTAAGTAAGTGCATATAGCCTGTACGGATAATTTTTGATGTATGTACCGGCATGTGATCACTAGATACATATCAGGACTGTTTACTGAAAGCATTCAAGGGCAAAGAATGTTCTGGAACATTTGCCAAGTCAGTCTGTTATCTCCTATTAGCCTCCCCTTGATAAGGGGCATTGACCTCTTTCCTATACATAGAGTATAATCTCAACAATTGGTGTTTAATGATCTTATCAAAATGGTACCAACCAATTTTCACCCAATTGCAATAACATTGAAATAATAATGCAAATTCCAGTAATTGTAAAAATGTTAATGTCACAACTATCATTTAGAAATCTTTCTCTATCAGTGCTCTTTTAATGCCGATAACATGCATCATGTATACATATAATCAAGAACGGGTCTCAATTCTGTCGGAGACCCGCATCTAGACACAGCTTTGTACCCCATCTGTTTAAAAAATAATCTTTTATTGTAATACCTAATAGTTACTTTGATTGTTGTAATAATGCTTTCTAAATAAAGTCGTTCGGGGGACGGCTTTCTGGTGCGGGGCCCTGTGTGCCCCGTGGGTTAGGTTGATCGCTTTTTTCTACGGGCAGCCACCTAAACTGCGAAAAGAGATCACACGATCTCAAAAGCGGGGCTGTCCGTAGTGTGAAGAAGAAGTACAGACAAGTTGTTTGTGTAACCAACGCTCTCAGGACACATGACCAAATTTATTTACTGAAACCATTCAATGAGAAAGTAAAATACCTCGAAGGAGCCAACTTAAATGTATTTGTTGCGTATTTTTTAAATGGGTATTAGTATTGTTTGTATTGATAATGGTAACAGGACTTGTCAAGGATTAAGAAAAAAGTAAAAGTTAAGTTAAATACTTCAAATTAAGCAACATGTAACTTTTTGCGTGTTTGTGTATATAGATATCTTTTAAGGTTTTCTCATGTTGCTTTGGTTTTATCATTTAATATATTAAATGAATTGAATATGGATAGTGCAGGGTGTCCGAGAATTGTGGGGCACATTTCAAAAATTAATTAAAAAAAACCCTAATAATGTTACAACTACGTTTGTTGTTTTTTTTAAATGAGAGCGTATTTCAAAAAGTTTTTTTTTTCAGATAAGAAACGCGCCGTTAGGGTGGCCGTAAATTATTGAAAATCTCCCATTTTTGAGAGCCATTATCTGCGAAAATATTAAAGCTGGAAGAAAAATAAAAGCGTGCATTTGTAGGGAATTTCACGTTATTTAATTTGTTGATTCACATGTAGCGTGAAAACTGAATATTTTTTGAGATATTCAAGAAAAACTAAAAAAGGAAACCAGAAAACACCCGCCTGCTTCTGCCGATCGGCAGCCATTGTGTACTAATCTCTCTCTGTAGCAAATTTAGAACGCATGTTACCTATCTGAAAAGACCTTTTTTATTTGCTCTCTCATTTTTAAAAAAACGTGGTTGTAACATTATTAAGTTTTTTAAAAATTAATTTTTAAAAAAATTTCAAATATATAACGTTGCCAGTTAAAAGAACAAAAGATAAATTAATTGAAATTTGAGGTCCACAAAAAATTAAAAAATAAATAAAATACTAAAAAAAAATTAAATGGTAGAAGTTACAGATAACAAATATAAAAAAAGAGATTTCACATTAATTTAAACACAAGAAAACGGCACAACATAATTGAAACAAAGAAATACAGCACACACAGAAAAATATAACGATACAAAAGTTAACAAAAACAATTTACAACATTAACTAAAGTGTGCCCTATGGACGAGTTTTCTGCTTTGTTTGTTTACATTTAAGTGCCCGTACTACGTAATTCCGGTGTAATGCTAAGTCAATGGTATCTTCAAAGCGGAAGTCCAACATGTAAGCAGATAAAGTCAAGGTTTTTAATGTAAGTAAACAAACCAGAAAACTCATCCATACTTAATTCAGTGACAAAGATCCCTTGCAATCGTCGCCCTTTGCTTTCGCGAATCCAAGTTCTATTGCAAAAATTACTCTTTTCCTTATCCTAACCTGTCCTTAAAGTTTGAAAACGACATTTTGGGCACCCTGAATAAGTAATTTTTGCAATGTACTGATTAGGAATTATTATGTAAAGATAAAGTTCCTTTTATTTATTGAGGCATGGATAAAAACTGAAGGCTTTTTTTTTTTAATACAGTGCACTCCCGATTATCCGGGTTAATCACCGGGAGGGATCGCACGGACAATAGAAAAACACGGATAATCCGAAAACTCCTTTTTATTAAAGAAAAAAATCAACACCAGTACAGAAATATAAAAATTACTTACATTTGCATGCTGTATAATATCAAACTAGGAATTTTCCTTTTAACATTTACTGCTTTAAAAAATCTGTTACGCGCCCTTGCTTCTGCTGTTTGTTCATCTCTTGTCGTATATCGACACATATCTTACGAACCGCAGTAATGTCACCGTAATCAAATCCTCTTTATCCCATATAATCTAACAAAGTTCCCACAGGTTGTAGAGCGGCAGAATGAGAAATTGTATTTCCCTCATTTAGTACATCTTCCAGTGGCGGACTGGCCAGGTTGCCAGCTTGCCCGATGGCAAGTGGGCCCTCTTAGACATAAGTCAATATGGGCCCTCAGAATGAGTATGTATCAGAGAGAAAGGAAAGAATTCTTTTTCTAGTAAATTTCCTGCTCTTTTTCTAAGCAAAATAGCAAATAGTTTTATGTTAAAACCACACAACCTTTTCTCTGCAGAGCCGGGACGGGACGAAATAACCACAAGATTTTTATTCTTCTTGGAGGCTCCCGGCAAGAAGGAAGGTGCAGGAAGGATTTGGTCCTTTGAGGTGGCTAAACAACGTGCTTTTTGTTGTGAGTTGTGCATTTTACTATCGTAAAACTGAGAGACAAGCGAACTCGTCTGTCTTCTAAAGTAAAGGAAAGAAATGTCTCCGAGGTGTCCACTCTCACCCTCCATAGTATGTTTGCACCAAATTTGGCAATTTTAGGCTAAACAGACAGTCCTGTAGAAGGTCAAAAGGCATACACGCATACATTCGCATTTATTATTTGTAAGCATTTGCTTACAAAAGCATTGATTAGAAGCAAAACATAGAAATAACACTATTGTTAAGATATTGTGTAATCTTTTATTGCATAAACAATTAAATACAGCAATTCCACACCAAACTTATAATCTCTTTGTTTTCACCTGTCTTGTTTGTAATTGATTTAATTTAAAATTTTAGTTCTACATATGTAAAGATGAATGTTTGTCTTTTACACAAATCCACAATTTTTACTCGAGCTTGATATTAATTAGCACGTGTTCTTCACATTAAGAGAAAAATCACTGTCAAATTAATTTAAATTTCACTCCGAAAGTGAATTTAAATTTCAGTTAATTAAAAATTTCAAAAAGATTTTGACGTTTTTTCGCGATATCTTCCAAAATCATAATTTCACAAGAATAATTTTTGTACCCTTTTAAAAATTGAAAAAGTATCTTCTTAATGATATCAATTTAAAGACAAATTACTTAAAAATTACTTGTAAAATTACTCCAATGTCAAAATTCCAAATCCTCCAAAGAATTTTCTTTCGTATCTCTTACAATGGATGCCTTACTAACGCAGACGGCCTTTTTCTTTCACACATTGTCGCTAAAACCGTATACGAAAAATCTACCTTAACGGAATTTAAAATGAAATATATTTAATCATATTTTGGTTATTTTAAACGTGAAAGTGATATTAACACTGAGGAGGAGAAATTTATTTATTTAGATTAAATTATGTCATATGCAACAGTCATGGGTTCAGATTTGGTTATAACATTGAATTCTTGGTGTGCATCTTTAAAAATAATATATTGTTACCATTTCATTGCTTTAGTTTGAACTCATATTTAATTCTGATATTTAGAGCGAGTTATTAACATTTTAATCTGGGGAAGGGCGGACCTTGAAGAAAGGAGACAAAATAAAAATCGTCACTGAGAATTTGTTTTGAATAGTAAACATTAAATTTTAGTGATTAAAAAGTACTGAAATGAAATAAAATTTGTAGAATCCAGACTTGAAAAAAAAAATTTCTGAATTACAAATCTTGTCAGTCTCACCCACCTTAGTCAAAATACATCCTCGAAAGCTAAGGAATTGCAGGCCGTTTTGTTAAGATGGCCACCGAATGTAATCAAGTATTAGAAATTCCCATCTGATATTTTCTTATCACAGGGATTTGTAAACAACGCAATTGTCTAAACTTTAGTGAATTTTGGAAATACTCTTCACTTGTCAAACACGTGAGGGATTATATGCTCAATGGTAATAATAACCGATTAATTACTAAGAAATATTTAATTATTCATGATCCTTTCTCTTCATATTTATTTATA
The DNA here is from genome assembly GCA_013235015.1 of Araneus ventricosus. Taxonomy (NCBI): domain Eukaryota; kingdom Metazoa; phylum Arthropoda; class Arachnida; order Araneae; family Araneidae; genus Araneus; species Araneus ventricosus. The sequence goes on from BGPR01012332.1 coordinate 5,259, forward strand.
GTTAATTTAGCTAACAATTCTAATTATATTTGAGGTGGTTTCTATGTAATGCCGACCATAATGCTTGTTTTTACGCTTTTACTCAGAAATTTCGTTTTCCTGTCACAGTTGTATCCTAAAAGTCCTTGTATTGAAAATATTAAGTTAAATTTAAAAGATCTTTATCTTTATGGAGTTTGAAATCCATTTTTGAGTGAGGAATAATGTAATGATATTATTGGAATTTCGAAGCTAAAGATCTGATCGCTCATGAACAAATATTTGACTATATTAAGAAATTCATTGTCTGAGGAGAACTTGGAAACCTATATATTATTCTCTTTTCAAATAGTTATTCTCTTTTCAAATGGTTATTAAAATTGTTAGATTATTTGGATGCAGATTAATTATTGATAGATTTGAACCGTCATCTAGTGAACGAATTCATAAGTGTGTCAACTTGCCCTTAATGAAATGGACCACATGTAATAAATACACTTCTGTAATTTGAGTTGTTAATCTTTGAAGTAAGAAATATTTTTAAAAAAATTGATATAGATAAATAATTTGCTCTTTATTTTCATTTTGGTTAAAAAAATTCTGAAAATTACAATATAGTTCCAAAATTACAGTATTCCAATACAACTACCAAAATTGTTTAATATTAAATCATAAAACTGTATTTATATGTGATATTTCTTATTTCCAATAATATGTATAATACATGTAATTCTATAATTAGTAATAAATATAATACATTTTTAGATTAGGAAGAGATTAAATTAAATTATTATCATAATTTATTATTATTATTTAATAATAATTAATTTATTATTCATTATGAATTTCTTTTATTATATGTGTAAGAAATAAAATTAAAAAATATGATGCAAGGAATATATTGTAAGATGGCACGGTAGATGTGATAGGGCCCCTACTGACTCATGGCAATCATTATTTTCAGACCCAGTCCGCCACTGACATCTTCTGCATCGGTACTAGCTGATTCTCCATTATCAAGTTTTTGAAGGATTCCTAATTCTTGTTTAACACTTAAAACGTTTCGTTTTCGTTTCACACCACTCATTTTTACCAGTAAAAAATCTCACGCTACTAACGGACGATAAACAAGACGCAAAAACTAAAGGAACACGTGCGAAAGTGAAAGGAGACGGAGAAGTTAAGGAATGACGTGTCAAAGAGAAGCGTGTTCGTACGAGAATGAGCCAGCAGGAAGTGGGTGATTCATTTCTCGCAAAATTAGGGGTTGAACCGGTAGAGATTGTACGTGGAGGAAGAAAAAAAATCTATTCTTTAGCCTCCGCCGTCACGGCTCACTAGTTTCACGGAGTAAATATCTCGATCGAACATCAACATCGATTTTACATGCATGATGAGCGTGAAAATGTTTCTCCTTAAATTTTTTGTGAGTCTGGAATGAGCACGGATAATAGAGAGTATACTGTAATTTAATCTAAATGATTGAGTTCCCTCCACCTCCTGTTTTTCTTCTCGAATAGATGACGCCAGAGTTTTGGTTTTTTACATTACGAGTGGGGATTAATAGTTTTTCTTAGAATTAATCAGACGGGAAGTTTCTTTAGTTTGTGATTCAAGTGGAGACATTTAAATTCTCTCCAAGACTAGGGTAAGTTTGATTTTCCCCTTCTTTTACTGATATTTTTATGAAGGCATTTCCTGCTCGATGGCTAATATTTTTAAAAAATCTATCTTGTTAGCGGTATTATGTTTGTTTGTTCTTTTTTAAAAAATTCTTTTGTTGGTTACTTGTCTTGTTCGTCTTTGATTGGGAAATTTCGGGCTATTAGAATCTTTTTCAAGCTTCTTACAGAAAAATTTTCCCAAATAATTTGTATCCATATCAAATATAGTCTATAGCCCTTGAAAAAGTGGACTAGAATGGATTCCTTGTTTGTTTAATTCTATTCTCTCGGAGTATATTTCTTGATTTTTTACTTTCTTTGAATAATTTTCGACTTCCCTTGTTTTTTGTATGCAGCAGCAAATTGCGCTCTAATTAAACATTGTTTAAATTTATTCTTAAATTTGTTTTAATTCCTAATTTAATTTTATTTGATTATCTTTATACTCTATGTAAAGATAAGAAGAAAGACCGACCTCTTCTGCACACGGGTTCTGTCCGTATTCCTCCACTTGATGTGCGCACAACGTCGATGGCGCATCGGCTGCCGTCAGGACATTCTTGAACCTGTAAAAAGACATCAAGAATTTAATAAAATGAACTAAAGGTACAGTGGAACTGGCTGTTTCGAAACTGACGAGACCACAAAAAAAACAAAAAACAAATTGATCCATCCCAATATTCGAATTAAAAAAAAACTTGACCTAGTCCTAGGTAAACGAAGAGAAAAATTTTTTAAACCAAACAGCAATAATAGATTTGATTTTAATACTTCACATTATTGTAATAATGTACAATTAATAAATAATCCGCAGATAATTTTAATAAATATAGTGGTACCAAGTTATAAATATTAGTTGGTTGAAAAAGAGCAATTGAATTGATCATTTTTTTAATTGTTTTATTTCTGCCATCAAGATTCGATCATTTAAAATAATTAGATTACTGAAAGTAAATTGGCAAGTTAAAAATTTAAATTTGAATTTTTTTCCTGCGAAAAAGTTAATTCTATTAGTAACCGGAACAACAGTGAAAATCGTCATTAATATTGTTCATCATTTAGTCACAAGTTCAACGGATTTCCCAACGTTTAAAACCTTTAGTGAAGCCTTTAAATAGGTAATCACAGTATTGTAACAAGAGACCTATTCTGAATCTTGTGAAAAGATATGTTTTTCTAGTTACGTTGTTTCCCTCCTATCTTAATTGTACGAAATTTCGAAGAGGCATTTGAGATTTTCACACCTTTATATTTAACATTTCTTTCATGTTTGTAAAGATGGAATCTTGTAATCAATTTCAGTCACCTCCTGATGTTCTAAAGTTCTAAAATTTTGCACAGCTGTGTGTTCCCGATGATAATATTATATTTTAAAAGTTTCACCATTTAATTATGAATTAATCGCTTAATTTTAATTAGCTTTGCTTCAATACGAAATGCCATGTGGTGAAACTCGAGGAGCCATCTGGTGGCGAATGAAGAAAATCTACTACAAGATTCCAGAATAAACATAATTATGAAATATATAAATGGAAAATAATAAGAATAAAAACGTTTTGGAAAAGCACGCTTTTATTAGTATACTAAAATATAGAAAATAATCTTTTATCAAAAATATGGACAAGAAAAATTGTAAAAGCGCTGAAAACAATACTAACAAAATTAGGCCACGGTGAATATCAGACGAAAGAAAATTGTTAAATATTCATGAAAAATTGAATATATTAAAACTAAAGTTTGCTTAGAGTATTTCTATCAGCGTTTCATGTTTTTATGATTTTGTTTCGACCACCATGCATTCGGTAAAAAAATAACTTTATATACTTTTTAACTCTAAAAAAGCGTGCTTTTAAACATTTTTATTTCGAAGTATAATTTTCGGTTCTTAAGCGAATTCAGAACTAATGCTCTTCCTTCTAATAACCACCTTTATCAGTAACGATTCCAGGATTTAAGTATTGGGGGGGGGGCTGAGGTATAAAAAGTTTTGTATCGTCGTGACGAATGCCAAATCTTACGGCTTATGTAAACTAAAACACTTTAACTTTACAGACTTTTCTCACCTGTCAATAAGAATCATAAAGAGCAGTACAATACTTTCGATAATTTAACAAAAAACACAATGAAATAACTAGCAAAAGCATGTTTTTGACTTTGTCAACGCTGCAAATACGATTGGAATGACTACAAAAGTGGGAAAACTTTCGAGCCTGTCAAAAACCAGGAAGAAATGTTTTCACTTTTTTTAAAGGGAGATTAAGAAAAAACAGCTGTAGTGATTTTAAATAAAATAAAGAATTCTGGTCTAGCTCTGTGGGGAGGCTGCAGCCCGATAGCCACCCCCTGGATTCGCCACTGACCTTTATAGATTCAATATCGTCGCATGTAACTGTGAATATCCATGCGGAAGGACCTATATAGCATATTAATTTCATTTTCCAATATTCCATGATCCACAATTTCAGTTCTTAAAAGAAATTCCAGATTTGAACTCTGTTAACCCCGATGTTTCTATCCAAAGCCCGTTAAAATTTATTTGGACAAGAATGACAAGGTCAAGCAGTCGCTTCTAGTTTATATTTTCCCCCTTCATTTTCTTTGTTAAATATTTTTTTTTCTCTTTTCTCCCTTTATTTTCTCTGCCACTTGCAAAAGCATTTTTTTTTTCTTAATTTTGATTGTTAACCTTTTTATAAAGCTGTGGAAAGTGTACGTCCCACCAGATTCACCGATTTTTAAATGTGTATGGCAAATTATTGTGCTACCTCCGATTACAGCAGCTATCTCTTAATAACTTCTAAAACCGCAAAAACATTAGTAAATACTTTGACCATATAGCGGGGTTTTATCAATTAAATTCATTATTACTTTCATTATCATTTTGAGATAGTAATGTGCCAACACCTAACGAGGGAAAGAAGGTTGGCGTAAGATCTCGACAAATTTTTCGATATAACAAAAACCTAGATGTTCCAATTTCTTATCTCAAGCCTTCATTTTGACTTCGTAATAAATTATTAATTAATGAAATTAATTAACAAAAATTGATGTAATCCAGTAGGCTAAAAGAATTTTTGATAAATTAATCTCAGATTGTGTATGCTTTGCACCGTTCCCTTCGTTACTGGGGGATGTGGTGTAAGCTATTGGAACATCAGCTGTTCTAGCTCCTTACACCTCATTGGTTTCAAGAACAGTCTGATTGCATTTCATTGGCTGGTAGAAATTGCCTCTGGCATTTCTTCTGTCATCCCATAATTCCATATCTGACGAATGTAAAAAAGAACATTCTTATAAGTGTTGTATTAAAGAGTATATACCCTTTGTATTAAAGAGCGATACTAGTAATTATCGTCTCGATGTAACTTCTAATTTAGTATTGGTTATGTTGAATGTAAATAAATCTATTTTGTTATAATTACCACATTCAACACACCAAACCACTAATAGAAAAAAATGCCTATGTAAGTGTTAAATTGATTAACTTCTTTCACTTCTTGTAGCACTAGTAACGATGTCAAGCTTATGCTTGTAGCAATAGCTACAATTCTATATGGTAAATAATAATAAATAAATAAATATAATCGTTGGAGTACCTCGCAAGGATTTGAGCATCTACACGAGGAGCAGCCGTTGATGTCGAAAGATTCTTCAATGCCATATGGACACTGAAGATTTGCGCAGTTGGACGGAGGACACTGCGTTGGCTCTGGAGTGGAAGTCGCCGGTTGAAAAACATAAGGACGTCTTTCCGGGGGAGTGGCTACAAGACAGAAATTTTCGAAACAAACATCCCAAAAATAAAAAATTAAATGAGATTTGAAGTTCAGTTCGAAATATCGTAGCTTGATAATGTTTGAGGCTCTCCTGTCTTTATATTATTTTTGAAAATGCACTCTTAATTATATAGCAACGATGACGTTCATCCAAAAAAATATTTAATATAGCCGCAAAGCACCTGCGTATAAATGCAGTAATTAAAACAATGAAAAGTGATGTTGTGAAATATACATAAAATATATTATTAAAAGTTGAATAAAATTAGAGAAAAATATATGGAAATAAAATTGCTATTACTGAAAAGCTAAATATTTGGATTTAAAGTGATTTAAAAATAATTTGTGGGCAATAATGTCCTCCAAAGTTATGCACGAAAAACGATAAAATTTAATTAAACACATAATAAAAATTTTGAAAATGCCTTTCTTAGTGAGTACCTAATACCCAAGAAGTAACTATATACTAAATTTGGTAGCTCTAGGTACAACGGTATGTTCTGGAAAGTGTTTTGAACAATTTTTTACATCATGCATGACGCATCACTCAATCTCCGAGAATATACAGCCTTTAAACATCATCACGTTATAAACAAACGCACGAAAAATTATGCATGATAATGTATAATAATAAAGCCAGTATCTCAAAATAAGAATTGAGAAGTGTATGATCTATAAAGAAAATTATAACAATCTAATTGAAAAATCTGAGTTTTCTGCCTCTTCGACTCTCTAATATATTTCTAGTATAAATTCGGCAGTTTTCGGTTTCGCATCTTCGTAAACTTAAGAGAAATGAGTACACATTTCTGAATAGTATATGTTCCTATTGAGTTTGTATTCCGAAACTTGATACAGATCTACAAATTTGGACTGAAGACGACATGCCAAATTTCACTCTTCTAGTCTGTGTTCGAATTTTGAGTTATTCTTGTCCCTTAAGATAGATAGATTGATAGACAGACAGACTAGCCTTTGAAGAATTTAGCCTTGAATTTGAAACAGATCTATAATTCTAATAATAACTCACATGCCATATTTCATCTATCAAGATTTTTGCATCTTTAGATAGTGTGTTTAAGGACAGACAGACAGAACGCCTTCCCATAAACCTGCTCTACAACCAGTTGCTGTAAAAGTTGGATGGACATAGGACAGACAGATAGAACGCCGCCCCCATGCCACTGTTCCAGAAGCCATTACAGCTACTGTACCAGTTGGATGGACATGGGACAGGCAGGAAAGACAGACAGAACGCCTCCCAGACAGCCGTTCCTTGCTTTGAAAGGTTTCATTCTAATTTGATGCATATCTACACTTTTGGAGCATAGACATCTATCAAATCTAGCTCCATCCATCAGTCTTATATATCAGTCTCATCCTATCCATTATTGAGTTATTGTACTTGCACACACATAAACGGACAAAGAGGTTGACAGACGGAATTCCAAAAGCGTAGTTTCAGGAATCAGGATGTCTAAAACATGGAGATTTATTAGAATCCCAATTTTTTGACGATCGCAACACTTTTTCTTCGTATAAGCGAGGAAAAAAAGTTGAGATTGCTGCAGAAAGCAAAGATTGGAATTAATTTCTAAAAAATGTAGCTATATACCATCTGCAACACTTTACATTTTGGATACTATCATGTACTCTTTTCTATATCTTTTCTAAATGACTGGGAAATACTATCTGCGTTCATTAAGGTTGTTTCAACTAAGCTTATCGACTGTCTCTTCTAAAGAGCGAGAAAAGTCTTAATATTTTTTACTAGAGGACTATTGATTCTAGAAAAGAGGACCACTGGAGAGTCAATGTGTATATAGGTCTGATACGTTTTAAACAGAATTTTTAATAATCATACATTATACTCTTAACTATATTATTATCATAGTTATTAATCATATGTTATTAATAACTACTGTAATGACGTATTCCATGTTATTCCCAATATTACCCGCACCAATAACTCTTGGTTCGTTACATAAACAAAGGTTAATGTAAAAAAAGCCAAATGTATTTTAAATTTGAAGTATTTACTGCACTTCAAGAAATCTGATTTTTAAGAGTTCTTTCATTTTCAGGAATAAGCCCTGATTTGCATTAAAAGAAAGAGAAAAAATTGAGAAGATTTAGTTTGGTTATGTATTAACGTCCCATTTTGGTGCAACACGAGGGCTATTTTCGGAGGGACTTCATAATTTTGAGTCGTGTTCAGGCAGAAGACAACGCCAGAACCGGCACCCCCTCGAAACTTCCATGCTACAACAACGATACGACACTTATGCCTCGACGCACGTTAGGCTTATGTATGGTGCGCATCAGGCACAAAGCTTCTTCATTGTGGATCTTTGGTTGAATCAGGTTTGAAACCTGGAGCCCTCCGGTCCCATAGCCAATATCTTACCACCAGGCCAAAATTGAGCAGAGAAATAGGCTAAAGGCCATAGGAGACCCTCCTAATATGTCTAGTATCTATAAGCAGGATAATACGCTTTGTCATAAGATTGAAACAGCCGAAATAACGAATTTAAAGATTGTCCCGATAGGTCTAGAAAATGTTAGCCGTTTTTAATTCATATAACTTACAGGACGAATGCTACAAAAATGTCAATGGGAAGTCAAAAATACTCGATACTTGAATTCAAATTTGCAGGCTTCTTTCACTATACGACAGTTTAAACTGAAATATAATAAGAGGGAACATGATTAATGGATACCATTCCCCTATTATTCGGACACACCACCTTCTGATTAGTGGGTTCACTACACAAGACGTGTCGCAATGAGGCCCATAAAACATCCCTTCTTAGTGACTATTGTTTATTAATTTGGGATGAACTACGACAGCATATCCAGGCACGATGCTTTGTATTTAAGTTTTAAAAAATTCTCGCGCCTTTTCATTTAACCTGCGAAATAATATTTTCTCATTACTTTATGAGAAAGGGTGTCGTTTTCAGTGCTAACCTGTAATTGCAAAATCTTTCAAAAATTTATCGGATTTCAGATAATATTGAGTAACGCCATTATTAATTTCAAAACGAGACCACAATTTTATATATTAAAGGACAAAAATATATAAATGTTTGCTGTTAACAGAATTATCTCCTAACTGTCCCGAACAATCAATTGATGTTACCTGTGATTCCAGTGCAGAATCTCAAGCAAATTTCGGATGTCTTGAATCTGTTTTTATTTCCACCGCATCCTCCAAATACGAAAGGAAGGCAGTTCTGTGTTTGAGCATCGTAGAACCATCTTGGATGGGCTTCGTTACAAGGACCAGGCTCAACAGGAAGTCGGCACACATCTAAGATGCATACAAAGGGACATGTTAGTCTCCATGTTGGAAAAAAAATGGCCACAGAAGTGTCCATTATATCAGATTAAGAAATGCATTTTCCTATGACTGTACTTTTTTCCAAAACTGCCATATGAGTATGATGTGAAGCTTCGCATCATACTTGTTTAATAGCTTTGGAGAAACTCTATTTTTATTGTAGTTATAAATAGAAAATGAGGATGCGCCAGGCAAAAACAAGCAAACAAACAGAAAATGAACTATTTCATGTACAAGGTGATTCAAAATAACGTGGGTAAAGGAAAGTCAAAGGTCACTGAAAGGACAAATTAGGTGTAAGGAAGCAAACAAAAAACCACACGGAAACTCTATCTACATACGGTGGGCAATGTTGATAAGAGAACACGTGGACAAGATAGCAAGCCTGCTTCTATCAAATTTTATATCTTGTTTTGACCTTAAATCCTGCTTGTTTTTGACCTTACCGAAAGAGTTCATGTACGAAACTCTCCTTTTATCTGACGAAGATTTAGTGGGAAGTGCCGTAGCTGTAGCAGAATAGATCTCCAAGATGCGTCTGAAAATTTTGAGATGATGTAGCATTCGATTTCAGTTAAGCGTGTGTTGGTGTTACGCTATTGTGAGACAATTTTTGACTCTGCCTTGTATCGTTATTATCCTTGCATGCATAATTCGAGCTGAAATGTTATTATGCTGATTGTTTTTTGCTTGACCTCTTTGCATTATGTGTTGCCTCGAAAGACGTGTACAGACTTCGAACATTTGCAACCGTATGACCCTATGTTATTTTTGTTTATCATTTTGCCGAAGTTATTTTGAATCAACCTGTATAAACCGAATCATAATACCAGTATTCTAATATTAAAATTAAGCTTGAATATTCTATCAGCATCACTATTCACCTGAGCATTCCTAAATTAATTTCTTTAGTTGATAGGCTTTTTCGAAAGAAATTCTAGATACTTGCTTTTTTAATGAAAATTCGATTAAGAAAAACCGTCTTCAGTATCATGCAAAATTGCTGAGTACCAGTTGCAAAAATGAATGATGTCTCTCGATGCTGTCTAACACTTGAAGGTTTAACATCAGATGAACTCGAAGAGTACAGGGTTGTTAAAATTAAAGTTCGCCTATTCAGAAGGCTCTAGAGCCGGTTCTATGTCGTCTAAACGAAACAAAGTTTCATTAAGGGGACATACGATTCTTAAACCTCGAAAAAATGGTGGAAAACTGTCAAATTCGATACATTATATCTCTGAAACAATGCAATTCAAAAACTAACTCTTTTTCTAGAAAAATATCTGTTCTTTCTGTTCTAGCACACACATTTTCAAATCCTAATATTGATATGTATTTATTTGAGAGAGTAATAAATGTGTGTATAATTTTTGGAGAAAAAATGAGATTGTCACCTTTACGCGCATGATTATGGATAAAATATTTATCTAAACACAATATTCTGGGTATCTAAGTAATCCAAACAGTCTGTTTAAGACACTTAACCTCAATTTATTAACATCTAAATTTAATTTATGTTTTATATACCAATTTAAATTAAAAATGTTAAAAATAGTTAAAATTTCATCTTTTCTACCCCCAAAAAATATTCTTTGGAGAAATATGTACAAAACTTGGTTCAATTTGTAGAACATAGCAAAATACATATTCGATTAAAATTTCATGTAAAAATATTCAATTGTTCTTGAGATATCGTGCGCGCAATATCGGAAAAACACATTTAGAGATATAGCACTTTAAAGATATGTCCATATTCAATGTTTACGTTGAAGAGCTGACACATTTTCCTTCGTAACTTTCATAATTATGGGAATTTTTTAACGCGGGTTGTTTTAAAATGTTCGGAAAAGACAGGGAAATAATATATATTTTTTTCGTAAAAACGAAAATTTTCGAGGTTTAACAGTCGTATGTCCCCTTAAGAATAGCGATGAGCTCTAAGAAAAAAAAAGTTGTGTAAGGTGGAGCACTATCTTGCATAAGGAAGGTATTTAGAATGAAAAAAGTCTTTACGTTCAGAACTGAACTTCGGTAGGTTTTTAGTTAAACTAAAAAAAAGTTATTCAATTTTGCTACAGAAATAATAATAAGAAATAAGAAAAAAACTAAAAATCACCTCAGATATTGTCGCAAAGCCACTTATTGACGAAAGTTTTAACCATTTTTCTTTTAATTTGTTTTTCGGTTTTCCCAGAGTTTATTGTTTGTACTACATACTAGTGAAATTTTGTTTCTTTTGGAGTCTTAGAACCGAACTTTAATGATAACAACCCTGTATTTGTTAAAACTTTAGCAGCAACATTCTGAGAACTGAAAGTAGTTGAATATATTATTTATAATAATTTGTCATTTCATGAAGCATACTAAGAATTTTTAGGCCAATTTATTATTTATTTTGATATCTAAAGAGTGCAAATAAAAATTCCTTAATTGCTTTACACGTTTCTATTAATTAAAATGACATAATTTATTTCGAAATCAATATAAAAAGCTGCATAATTTGTGAAGTTTGCATTTATACTTTAGTATATTAAATAAAACATTCTTTCAATCAAAAATGAATGTTGAGATTTATTTTTAATTTTAAAAAATGCTTTTCAATTGTGGAGAGTTTACGAAAATGGTGCAAGTATGGCGTTTGTAGAGTCAATGTACTAGCGCAGTATATTTTGACGTTATTGAATGCATATTCTTTGTGAGTTAATGAGTATTTACTTATGAGAGAAATAATGTTATAATAAGAAAATTCAGTTCTGTTTATTCATTAAAGAATGGCACTATTCAAGAACACAACACACAGCTTAAACTTATCATAAAGCTACATACCTTCATTAGTTGTTCGTGAAGGTGAATATGTCACAGGCACAGGTGGTTGAACTAAAACAGAGGGTTAGCATGCACTCAGTTAGAAAAATCACACACAGGTAACAATTATTTCAAGTTATGAGTTGTGTAATATGTTACGATAACTCTTTAGTTTATTGTTAGGGGAAATCATAGTATTAGTTGCATAAAACAAACAGTTAAATTTTATAACCGAATGGTTCTACTTCAATTTTAACGTACCTAAAGGTTAGAATTAAAATATTCTTAATTAGAGTGGTGGCGATGTCTCTAATTGCATTTGGTCTAAGCATATCTAGCCAAGTTCGTGAGTCAAAGACTCATCATAAATGAGGAATGCGGCGTCCTCTGTTTGTCAAGGCGACACTGGAACATCTCAAAGACTCATCATAAATGAGAAATGTGGCTTCCTCTGTTTGTCAAGGCGACACTGGAACACCTCAAAGACTCATCATAAATGAGAAATGTGGCATCCTCTGTTTGTCAAGGCGACACTGGAACACCTCAAAGACTCATCATTAATGAGAAATGTGGCTTCCTCTGTTTGTCAAGGCGACACTGGAACATCTCAAAGACTCATCATAAATGAGAAATGTGGCTTCCTCTGCTTGTCAAGGCGACACTGGAACACCTAAGTAGCATCTGAAGAAGGTAGAAGACTGACGGATACAACATATGAGGATAGGTTGCATTCCTGAATGACGTTAAGGGGAAACTGACCCATCTCTGAGTTTCAATCGGAGGAAAACCAGGAGAACACACATAAGCCAGTTCGAGTGCAGCGAGTCACTTTGCTACTAAGATGCACATCGGTCTTTCAGGTTTAAATAAATATAGTTAAGAGTACAGCCTCTTTTCAAAATAAGAGGTTTGTAGGCTTGAAGCCAATTTCCGCTGAAGATCACTCATGTATGCCAGGGCTGGTGCACATCAAATCTGAAGTAGAGGTCAAACTTCCTCCTGCTGGTTCGGTGTGGAAGTTTGGAAAGGAGTGTCGGCCCAGGTGTTGCTTTCGTATCTGACAACGGTTAAGAATTAAGAGGTTCTTCCCAAAATAGCATTTGAAGCTTCGGCGTGGCTTCGACTGATGACTAACTGCAAGGAGAAGGAAAACCGAGATATGCTATCAACAGATGGTATTGAACTGGAGATGGAAGACTATTAGGACAATGCCTATTAAGAATCGGTCACCTTCCTTGCAGTGTCAAATTCAGGAGGTAATTTATGAAACCCTATGAGTCAACTTGACTCCTCGGATGAATCAAAAGAAAACGGTGAGCACGTAAGTGTAACCAATAGAAGTTTTTGTAAACGAATTAAAACAATAAACAACCATAAGGAATTACCCTCGCCCTGCGTTTGAACTCGGGGTTAACCAAATAACCCGGACGACACGAAAAGCAAATTCAAGTTCTATGGCAGACGCATAATAACACCCATTGCGGGCGGCAAATGAGACGACGACCCGTCATCGTCGATGGGCACATAAGAGCAACTCGGTCATCATTGTACCTTCCAGGGATGCAAGAACCCGCCTACTTGTACCATAACTTCTCATCTTCATATTTGAAGTAGGGATAAAAACGATAAAGGAGTCAAGCTGAAATGTCACGTTCGAAAACTAGTTCAAGAACAATACCCTCATGTTGTAGTTTGCAAATTATGAGCTATTTCTAAGTACAATTAATATAAAATTTCATATGTATATATATAAAATTATTTTAATAAATAAGAATTGTCTGTTTAGAGCTTTTGTGTTCAACCAACACATTCAAAATGGACTAATCTTTGAATGGGTGTTAGGCTGACTCCTGTTCAAAAATGGCGTCCATTAAAGGGTTACAGCAGTGACATTCTAAGATTAAAACACATCCACATCACAATTTTGTTACTTTAGAAAGATAAAATTCATTTCGAAGTTTAAGACAGTTAAGTTAATTAGTTATTCTAGAGTTACTAAACATGCATTGAATCAAAACCAAAATAATTTTTTATAGCAAGACAAGCAACAATGAATATAAAATTAGATCAAATAACTGAATGTCTCTGGTAAGATTTCTGACCTTTGACAGTCTTCTTGACACAGGAAGCTTCACAATCAGTTCTTTTTTCGAATCTGTTTCCATTCCCTTCGCATCCTCCATACACGAAGGATTTGCAAATATTATCGGATGCCTCATAGAACCACATTCGGTAGTATCCGAGACAGGGGCCTGGCTCTTGTGGTAGGGCACAAACATCTGCAAAGAGAAAAGAAGTAACTATAAAGTCACTTAAAGCTTTTGTTACAACTATTGGTACAGAAAACGAAGTCAGACCAAGATGCAAAATTAGGGTCAATTACAGATTTTGTCATTCCATCTGAGAGGTTTGTATCAAGTTAGTTATAAACAGTGTAATGATGTGTTATTAAGCAGTGAAATTAAATCCTCAGTGGTATGGTGTGTAGAAAGACAGTTCACCAGTTCAGAAAATGCCAAAATTGCGAAAGTTTTTTTTCAAGAGTTGAAACAAACATTTCAGAAGAAGTGCTCTTAGCCTTTTCTTAATCTAAAACTTACATTAAATATCAGATGTCAAATAATGTAATAATATTTAATGATTTATCTTTATATGAGTAAATGATTTATATGATTAAGATTTCTGACCTTTGACAGTCTTCTTAACACTGGAAGCTACACGATAAGTTCTTTTTTTGAATCTGTTTCCATTCCCTTCGCATCGGAGGGAATGGAAATTTGTCTTTTCGTAGGGAAGAAAAGACCAAATTAGATAATATATGTAAAATCGGGAGTATTTCTTGTGTTCAAATATTATAGAAATCATTTTTTTAAATGATCAAGTTAAACAAATTCAGAGCTGGGAAGACAGAGAAAGAACGAAAGATAGGTTGAGCAACAGAGGGCTTTGCATCTTCTTCAATAAGGAATGACTGGGAAAAGATGTATCTTTTCCACTTTCTGCATGCCCTTAAGCCATATGCATTAAGCAGTTCAGTCACATTGTTCAGTTGATAAGTTTGTAGTATGTATGTTATCTTTCATTTCCTTTTTTTTTGTGCTTAATTTCGATGAAGGAATTTCATTCTCAGAAATTTCAGTTTTTAATACGGACTCGTCTTTCCAAAGTGCTCCTAACTATCGAGCCGAATTATTGTTTTGAATTGCCATAATGTTAAATGAAAAATATCCATCTATTCAAAATTAATAGAAGTTTTAATGTACAACAGGAAGTAATTGCATTTATTAGAAAGTATATATACCAAAAGGTAACGAATTTAAGATTCAATGCAGTAAAATGGGTTAATTATTATTGACGATACAGGTTATTAATAACAGTATCGATAGAAACATGTTGCAGAAAGTTTTGCAAGAATTGCTATGCCGTGTAACAAAAGGAGCACATATTTAACGTTTTTGATGCTTGCAATTTAATACAGCAACTATCTGTTGCCCAATAGAGCTTTGAAACTAAGGCATTCATTTTGATTTTCTCCGAATTTGTAACATAAAAATCCTTAATATTGCTTATCAAAAAGGTCCTAAGCTTATTAGAAGGGCCAAAAAGGGCAAATTCTTGTTTGTTAAATCCAAAATCCGTTGATTGGAGGTCAATATAATCGAAGGTGTACTGTACAATAATAATAGCTACGCAGGATGCATATTAATTGATATTACAAATTCTGTTAGCAATTTCATCCATCCTTAAAATCCATACCATCTGGTATTACTGGGGCTGGAGTCGTGAGTTTTTCCTTCTTGCACCTCTGGTAGCAGCTCTCTTTGGTGTTGAAGCGGTTGGCGTTGCCTTGGCAGCCAGTGAAAGTGAATTCGAAGCAGTCCTCTTGCTCTTTATCGTAGTACCACTGCGTGAAAGAGCCGCTGCATGGACCTTTAACCACTGCAAGACTGCAAACATCTGAAAGACAGCGAGTCGGATGACAATATATTTAGATATGCAAATTGAGGTAAACAACAAGAATGGATCACCGAAGCCGTTAATTATAACAGTCCCAAATTCAAAACTTCTCTATAAGAAAAGCAAGAAATAAAGACATTAGGTATATATTTTAGAGCCTCATGTCCATAATGTGATCATAAATTTTTCCATACGAATAAAGTTTCATTTATGTCTAGAGCAGTATCTTTATTTCCAACTTATAGTGTACATTTAAATTAAATCAAGAATCGAAGGAAATACTGGAATTTGTAAACTTACAAACTTATACTATTTTCTGGATGTTTGAAGATGTTGTGAAAGCAGTTTGTATCAAAATAATGATGCATTTATCCATATGATAAAGAATTTCCAAAAAAGTGGAATGGACATATTTCATATCTGACAAGATGCATAACTCGAATTAACAGAACAGTTATTTAAAATCACAGCACGGCAAAATTTACATTTGAAGTAGAAAATACTCGTAGAGTGCAGTTTCAAAAAGCAAATTATGACTTGAACGCTGTACTTGGTGGCCTGTCGTTAGACTCAACTTCGTGACTGTATAGAATAAAAAGGTCGAGTATCTATTTTATCAATGATTCGTCGCGTGTGATAGGGGGGGGGGGGGAAGCGTTTCTAGAATGTTGTAGTGCGCCTGTCTAACGAGTAGGATTTCGGATCAGGTACCATCCTATTTATCTAATCACTATTCACTTTATTGGCACGGTGGTCTGCTGGTAAGGTCTCGGTTTCGGGACCACAAGATTCCAGACTCGAAATCCGGCTCTACTACATATCTACCGTGTATGTGAACCTGTAATAGGTACTTGTTTGTTAAAGCGGCCACCGAGATTGAATCGCCAAGCAACCGATATATATCGCCAAGATGGTGGCCAAAAACTTTTGCAGCCCTATGAAAACGTACAGTCCTGTAGTCACATCACTTTTTTTGTTCGAGCATTTATCTGTTGCTTTTGTTATTAAATTTGAATTGGTTTTTCAAAAATATTTCTTGTTTTTTTTTTGTGAATAAAGCTAAGTGGGAACCGGGCAGATTTTTTTAAATTAAAAAAAAAAAAAACATCCTATGACTTCGCTAGCCGTGGGAGCCATAACGCAGTAGCTTCGCTAGAACACTGAACTTACGAGCTTGGAGAAATCCGAAGGTCGCCAAGTAAGCTCAGTGGCCGCTTTAACAAACGAGTACTCTGTAATATTTGGTATCGAAAATCAAACCTCTTTCCGCAGATGTGAAGTGGAAGTTCTGCGAAGGGGGAAGGCGCACCGGATTAACTGTTTTCACCGTCAACTAACAAGGCAAGTATGCATTTCGTTCCAAAGTACCCCGAGTTTTTCTTCAAACATTATTTAGTGTAATTAAACCAAACAATTTATACTAGTAAGTTCATCTCAATTAGCTTCGTACATCTAAACAAAACAGTCTACTCTAATACAACGGTCAAATTTGCTTTTCTCATATTACAGGAAGGTTTATTGATACTGTAATATTACAGGTAGGTTTATTGATTTGTAAAGGAATAAAAATGGTACTTGCCTTGTGCTTGGAAGCATGATGTCTCGCATTCCTTTCGAGTCTTGAATCGATTCTGGTTGCCCTTGCAACCTCCGTAATAAAACTCTTTGCAGACGCCGTCGCTGGCATCGTAGTACCAGTTCACCTCAGCGAGAGTGCATGGACCGGGATCTTGATTCAGGAAGCAATATTCTGGAAAAAAATAACAGGAAAATCGTCATACATCAGTAATGATACTGAAAATGCAGAATTTTCGCTTATATATGCATATTTTTGGATTATTAACAAATCTATTAAAGATGCATAGGCTCAACTTTTTCCTTACTGACGGTGCACAGACGCTGTATCACCATATCTTCTTTCCTCTGAGTGTAGGCTAGTACAATTTTTGTGCCAAATAAATATTTAGGCTTCCCTCCCTTCACGAAACTATTATATTTATTTTCCTGTCTTATTGTATCATCATATGTTACATGACTAGATAGGCGATGAGAGAAGATTAAAATAGTAAACAAACACTTTCATTATTGAGAATTTCTTGAGACCAAGAGGAACGACGATATGTCTTATCTTAATAAGGACTTGAAACTGTTGGAGAGCTAGTTCTGTTTCTTAGTCATAATACCAGTCTTAAAGGCATATCGGAGATTTTCTTTCACCACAATTTAAAAGTATATTGCAAAATCGAACTTATGAGCAGCATATCAGTTAAAAAGGTATTAACAATCCTACCTGTCTTGAACTGCAGTTCCGTGGGTTCATCGGGCACTGTCTCCTTGCTGCACCTCTTCTCGCACTCAACGAAGGAAGCGAAGTTGTTTTCGTTTCCGTTGCATCCACTGTACATGAACCTGTGACATTCACCGTTATCGTAGTCGAAGAACCATCTCTCTCTGAACTCGGCACAGTTGCCGATCTCTTGTGGCAGGCGGCAGATATCTTGCTCTGAAATGGAATAGGTCAGCATGAAAATTATCCATTTCAAAGATACATTACTGTATTGAATGCGGCGGAGCAGCAAATCTGAAGCTCAGTGAAATGGATATAAACTCGTTAAGTGTCATATGAATTTGTAAAAATACCGTATGTACTGAGTGCCATTGCTACACTGGAACACTGTGCTGAAGTGTTGAAATCTTAATTTGATTTTTTAAAGCAAACCACTTTGATTTAATACTCAGCCTTTGTCCAAGTTTTGATCTACACGGGAAAGCCTTAATAACTAACTTTCACATATGGGAAAGACGGGTTTCGTGGCTCATTCAAATTAGACCGTATTAAAACTTTCACCTTGCTGCTGATCTTCCTTCTGGAGGTATGATTTATCATACGGAATATGGACCATTAACTTACTGACCCTCTAACTAGACAGCCACAGTGGCAGAAACCCGACAACGAATCTTTTATTTCTCATACAAGCCCTCAGGCAGGTTTCCAACCTGAATGGGTTATTGCGATAAGTTTGAAAGAATTAAAAGAATAGAATGACTGTGAGGTATTTATAGTTTCCTAAAACTTCAGAACTAGCTTTGTAAAGAGTTAACAAAAGGCAGCTGAGGATTGTGCTTGTAAAGCATGTAAAGCAGCTCAGGATGGTGATCTGCTATATTGACAGGGTAAGCATGACTTTATTGTTATGCACCAAGTGGTAGTATTGAGGTGTGCCAAATATCATTGCTGACATCCAAAAATCGAACATTCTGATGTATCATAAAACTGATTATACGAGTTCGCTGCTGTTAATATGAAAATGCAACTCATTTTGATGTTGCTGCTGTCTATTTTTTACTTATTCAGCGACGAAAGGAGAGATTGCACGAATGAACGCTTTTGTGATGTCTTTTGATCCAGGAACAGTGAAAGCTCGAACTTTATGGCAAAAACCGATATTTACTCTTGGAATTTATAATACAAAATCTTATTCCTACTTAAGGGGGCATCTCATAAATGGGGATGAGAACCTGCCTCATAAGTAAGCAAGTCTCACTTGTCTGGGATACATAAACGGTGGTGTGGCTCTTCGGGCCGCATATTTACAAACCCTACCCTGATAGAACTGAGGCAGGAAATCAGCCAATATCATTGGCTACGATGGGCAGTGACGTCGTTTTCAGCTCTCGCACGTAGCATACGGCAATCAAAACAAAACAAGAGTCGTCCTACTTTTCTCCGTTTTCCCACAGTTAAACACAGAAAACATTCTTCCATGGACTGTTTTTTTTAAATGAAATTATTTTTTAAAATATCATAAAAAATAAAATATCCTACACTGTAATAAATTATACTAATGAAAAGTCTAATGATAACAACTTTGTTTGAAGGGTATTAACTGACAGGTTAGATAAATGTTGTTGGGTTTTTTTGACGTCATTCCAGTGAAAATAGTTCACTTGATGTTTCAAAATCAACTAATCTAACTTGTTTTGTTATAATTTCCGTACGAGAGCAAAGAACGACGTCATCGGCTCTCGGCGAAGCGAGCCAATCATATTGTCCGATTTCCTGCCTCAGTTCTATCAGGGTAGGGTTTGTAAATATGCCTTCGGGCCCATCTAGGATGGCTGGTCATAGCTCTGTAAAGGCGGGATGGGAGGGAGGAATGTCAACGAATGAGCTGCTCGTAATGGCGGTTATTTTGCGTCCGATTTCAGTGACGGTATTTTTGCTGCGGTGTCCGGTCTTTCAGTGTTATTTGGATACGAAACCAGAGTAGGTGCTTTTTTTGATAGTACAAAATCTTGGCTGTTCCAAATACTCAGCATACTTTGTACGTGTGCAATCATGACCAATGCACAAAAAGAGAAGTCTTATCGTCTTACATTCGTTACCACCCCAACTTGAGGATGCCACAGATCAAGACCAAACACTAGACCTATTGTTAGTCGCGAAATCTGATTTTCCACCGTCTTACCCTAACACGACTGCATTTCTCTAAGCACACCTCAAGTCCGCTAGATCTCTCCTTCAAACTGGATTAGACTTGTAGCTCTTTTCTTTCTAGGCACTTAGCAGTCGCCTACATCTGAGATTTCTGCTTCCTTTAAAATATTTGCCCAACGTTCTCATTGTTCGCTTATCACGAAGTGTTCGAAGAATGTAATTGATAACGAACTCCACAAGTTGCTCAAAAGACAGCGAATCCATACCTCTAGGTTTGTGAAACATCACTATCTGTGGGAATTTTTAATACCCAATGCGGAAACTCTTCTGTTAAAGTTGGGTGGTGTATTTCATTTTTATAAGTATTCATGCCAGGAATAAAGCTGTGTCTTAAATATTTTTAGCAATAAATGCAACTGAAATAAAAATGCTGTGTTCTTCTAAATGTAGCTCAATATGTAAAGAAAAACAAAAAAGTTCTATAATAAATGGAAAATTAAAAATTGAATCTCATTCATTGTTTTAAATATTTGACAGAGGAATAGTTAAATATCTTTATTGTTGAATATTTTAAGCAGGAATTTATCCATTTTATTTCAAGACATGAAAAGCGAAATTTTGGGTACAAAAAGAAATTTATCAGTAGCATTTTGATCCTATTTTTTCTTCAACAAATATTAAAAAATATATATTTTTCAAAGAAGGAACGAATGAATACCATGTACTACTGATGCCACACATGACTTTTCACATTCTCGTCTCGATTCAAATCTGTTAGCATTTCCTTTGCATCCCCCATAATAAAACTGCTCGCACCTGGAGTTCTCTTTGTTGTAGTACCACTGGATTGTCGGTTTGTCGCAAGGGCCTTCGTCCTTGGACAACTCGCACACGTTGACTGGAACTGCAAAAAAGATAAATTCATGAATAAATTTGAGGTTATATTGTCACTGTATTTCTATTTCAATAAACAGATAGCGTCTATAAGCTTAAAAGAATTATGTGAAACACTAAATAATAAAAATGGTTGAACATCTCGTAGGTACCTTTGTTACTTAATAGAAAATACACAAAAGAGTTTCATGTCAATTTGCAATCGTATAATGAAGTCCATTCATGCTGACATGCTAAACGTAAAGTGATCCACGCCAGTTCAAATTTTGAAACCTCTGTGCATCTTACGGTTGACCCATTCTTTTTGCTGCCAGAAAGTCTTTTCTATCTTTTGTTTCATATTTTCTTCGGTTATATAATTCTAGTTCTTATATTAGATCCCTAAATTTAATCTTCCGATGCTTTTATTAATTATTAAGACTTTATCCAACATAATTTTCCGCTTACATTAACACCATTGGTATTTCTTAACTTTACGACAGCAAGTGTAATTTCAAATAATTGACGTTTAATTAAATTAAAATATTGGTACGAATCAGTAATACCGTTTTCCTTCCATGTTAGTCTTATGGTAGGAAAGAGAGATTTTCAGAGATTCTTATTGAATGCCAAGCCAATGAATCTTGACGTTGGCGACAAATTTGGCAATGTTGGCTGAAAGTGAAGGTTCTAGAAAATGCAAGAATTGTGACCCTATCTCTCTTAGGAACCGAGGTCTGAAGATTCTTCTGGAGAATTCCATGTGACGTCACGTCAAAATAAAGGTGCTAAAGTTGCTTCATTTCATAATGCTCTTTATATAGCCGTAAGATGCGTTGGGACATTTATTACACCAACCATGTGCTGTCAATTTGATTTGTCTGCGACTGTCAAGGCATGTCAGGCGAGAAAGAATTCGCTATAAGCAAAATCTCTTTCAGTCCCCTGAAACCCAACAGAGACAGGTGCTTACCTGGAGGCTGAAGATTGATGCACTTCTGTTCGCACGCTTCTTTGGTCACGAACCTGTTGTTGTTGCCCAGGCAGCCACCGTAAGTGAAAGACTCGCAGCTCTCCGATCCCGCATCGTAGTACCACAATGGAATCTTCTCGTTGCAAGATCCGACGGTCTTGGGTAACAAACAAGCCTCTGGAGAAAAAAAAATAGAGGTGAATTCATTGAATATACCGGATGATTCAGAAGAACAACATTAAAAAGCATTACTTCGCAAGCGAATGACGATATCATTTGACAGAAAGGATGAGAAAGAAACCGGATTTTTTGGCATCATTAATGCTTATAGGCTGGTAGTGGCCAATGTAGGATGTTGGCCTGGGGTTGGTGAGGTCATAAAAATTTTGCACCGTCATGACATCTTGGCTAATTTAAGTCAAGACACTTGAACATTACTCACCTGACAATAAGAATCACAAAGGACACTACAATACTTTCGATAATTTAATAAAAAAGCAGTGAAATAACTCGCCACAAAATGTTTTCGACCTCGTTAACGCTACAAGTACGAATGGAAAGACTACAAAAGCTGGAAAATTTTCGAGCCTGTCAAGCCAGAAAGCAATGTTGCCACATTTAAAAAAAGATATTAAGAATAAACAGGTGTAGTGATTTGAAAAAAAAATCAAGAATTTATGTTTATATCTGAGGGGGCTGCAGCCCCATAGCACCGAACTGGATTCACCACTGCTGGCTGGAATAATATCGGTAAATTGCTGCATATGTGATGCAAATACACATTCAGCAATGTCTACAAGACAAACTGCTGGACTTGGAGTTACCAGCTTTGGTGCGTAGTAGCTTCTTGGGTAGCGCTAAGTCAATGCATTTCAAAATTTTAATTAGACTTTTCATTGAAAATTAATTGAAATTTTAACGTTTTCCCTCAATAACTTTGGAGTACATGAATGCACAAAATTAATCTTATACAATTTTAAAACTTAAAAAATTGGCATTTCAGCCATACCCATTTTTTTCCGCGCAATTTTTCTTTAATTTTATTAAATTTTTTTAAAAATATTTAATTATATTTTAAAGCAATACTTTTCATTGTTTTGGTTACTGGATTTATACACACGTGTTGCGATGATATTAAATTCATTTTTCTGTGCACGCTGTTTCTATGACTAAGAATATATAAATCTACGAAAATAATATAAAGACAAATCAAATCTAAACATTTTCATGGTACGATGTTTCAGACTAGATGTTCAGATCTGGTCTGGTTTCGTCCAAAGGATATATTTCTAGCAGTGTTTACAATTTAAGCCATCAGATGGCTCTGCAGTTGATGTGACGGTTCGAAGCACAGAATAAGACAATGAGTGATGTAGCGGATGATGCTCAACGTATCATCCTCCATTCAGAAACTTAGCTGTTAAGCGAGGAACTGCTAATTTTTACAGCAGTCAGAAACATTTCTGATGGTATGACAAATCACGAAAAATACAAACGGTATAACGTCAAGAACTTAGCACCGCAAGAACTTGCATTCTGTGGCATAAATCAGAACATTCAGAAATTCATAAAAACTTGATGAATTTAACGAAACGTATAATCTGAATACGAAAACCCTTTACCCTAAATCTACACCATGCACTGAAAAGAGTTCTGAGCTTTACTTTGTGAATTAATGATGCAATTCAAACGCTTAAATTTTTTTTAAAAAATAGGATGCACAATGTGGAAGAAAGTATTCTCCGTTCATTTTTTTAGTGTGTACATATGCGTACATTTTATTCACTAACATTTTTTCTTCGATATTTAAGTATAATTTTTATTAACTGATGGAAGAATACCTTACTTGCTATTTATGAAAAATGAAACCCTGAAAATCAGTTTAACTGGGTTTTTTTTTATCTCGTTAACTTAAAGTAATATTTTACGAGACAATTTTCATGAGTGTGACATTTTTTATATTATATATATGTTATTTATATATATTCTAAAAATACGTTCGCAAATAATGCAGAGTGTCAGTAAACAACTGAACAGACTGCGAAGAACGAGAATCATCGTTCAGAGTTCATAAATTTGTACTAAGAGCCATACTTCTATGACACGTTAGTTTCGAGAAAATGGCGAAGAAAAAATACGATGTCACATTCGATACAAGCTTCAATACAAACGGGAAAAGTGGGACTTATGTGTGATATAGTATCCACATAAGTACTTTTAAATACATGGCCTGATTTATTTTGCTTTTTTACCCTTGCGTGTACATAATTTTTAAGATTTTTATGCGTTTTTACGTTCCTGTGTTCTTGCGTATTCAACCGTTATTTGGTGTTTTTATGTGGATGAGTCTGTGTTCAATTTTTGTACTCTGCAATTGATTTTTATCTCTCGTGTGCCTTTTCTGCTTCAATGTGTTTCTTAGGATCTTGTGCTTCTATATATTTAACATTTTAATCCCTGATTTAAAAAAAAAAATAGTTTTTGACTTAATGTTTAAATTAATGTGTTTTAAATGTGTTATTTAATTTTTTTTGTGTGTGGGTGTTTATTATATTAATGCGACGGTATATAATATGGACTTTTGGAATCTTGGTGAGTCCTTTAATGCTTTTGTGATTGCGTGCTATCGTTTTAAATCATTTATCCGTTTACATTTTTATAATTAATATGGTTTTGTGCTGTGAACTTTTGAATTCTCTGCATTCTAGGGATGGCGGTTATTGCAAAAATGGCCGTATTCCGGTTATTCAGTTTTTTCACTTCCGGTTTAACCTGGCAGTTATAATCGCTCAAAATAACCGATTTTCGGTTGTTTTTTAAAATCAAAAACAAACGCCGTTTGTAGACAAAATTTTTTATTAACATTGTTCCAACAGGAAATCAATCCAATGGCGAATATTTATCTATTCATAAAGACTCTTTCAGTAATCCGCCAATCCTCGAGGAAGCGACTGTCGTTGATTGGCCTAAGATGATGAAATTCAAAACTTCATAACTTGCTAAATTTCAGTCTAATCGAACCTAAAATCGAGTCTATCTTCCGATCCGCTTTTTAAACCCGATTATTGGATTTAAAATATAACCGGTTATAACCCGGACAAAAAAATAACCGATGAAAACCGGTTAACCGAAGGAAAAAAAAACGGTTTTCGGTTAAAACCGGTAGGTTTTTCCCATCCCTACTGCATTCAACTCTTTTTCTAATGCATTTCTTAGTTCCTTTATGATTCACTCTTTGTGGGTTGTGTTCTTTGTGTGTTTGTAGTTCACTGCACTCTGTAAATGGAGTTTTCTCCGTAGTGCGCGTTTCTTCTTTAAATAAATAAATAAGTATCTGCTCAAAATGACCAACGCCAGTATATAGTTGTGCCGTGGCTACCTGCACACGATACAACAGAGTAGTCTCTGTAGAAGTGAGTTAAATCTCTTTCTATAGTAACTGAAATACACCAAACAACTCCTTCAGAAAAAAAAATCTACAGGAGTCATATCTGGAGACCATGACGGCCATACGACCGGAACATTTCACAGTTTGATAATGCCAATATAGATTTTATTCCGTGCTCCGGGTATTTCTGTCACACTTCTTTTCTCTTACATATTTCTGGGGAAATGTTCCATAAAGGTATGGTTCTCTGGATAAATTTTATGTACTCCGATCGAGAATTCTGTTTCTACACGGTTTGTTCGGTGTTATCTGAACATACTTTATAAAATATATACAGTGCACTCCCGATTATCCGGGTTAATCACCGGGAGGGGTCGCACGGACAATAGAAAAATACGGATAATCCGAAAACTCTTTTTATTAAAGAAAAAAATCAACATCAGAACAAAAATATAAAAATTACTTACATTTGCATGCTTTATAACATCAAACTAGAAATTTTCCTTTTAACATTTACTGCTTTAAAAAATCTTTTATGCCTCGTTGCTTCTGCTGTTTGTTCATCTCTTGTCGTATATCCACACACATTTTACGAACCGCAGTAATGTCACCGTAATCAAATCCTCTTTGTCCCATATAATCTAACAAAGTTTCCACAGATTGTGGAGTAGCAGAATGAGAAATTGTATTTCCCTCATTTAGTACATCCTCTGCATCAGAACTAGCTGATTCTCCATTATCAAGTTTTTGGAGGATTTCTAATTTTTGTTTAACATTTAAAACGTTTCGTTTTCGTTTCACACCTCTCATTTTTACCAGTAAAAAATCTCACACTACTAACGGACGATAAACAAGACGCAAAAACTAAAGGAACACGTGCGAAAGTGAAAGGAGACGAAGAAGTTAAAGAATGACGTGTCAAAGAGAAGTGTGTTCGTACGAGAATGAGCTAGCAGGAAGTGGAAGATTCATTTCTTGGAAAATTAGAGATTGAACAGGTAGAGATTGCACATGGAGGAAGAAAAAAATCTATTCTTTAGCCTCCGCCGTCATGGCTCACTAGTTTCACGGAATGAATCTCTCGATCGAACATCAACATCGATTTTACATGCATGATAAGCGTGAAAATGTTTCTCTTTTTCTGTGAGTCCGGAATGAGCACGGAATTTTTTTTGTGAGTCCGGAATGAGCACGGATAATCCGCAAACCGGATAATCCGCGCACGGATAATAAAGAGTATACTGTAGTAAATACATAGAATTTTACTCTGCCAAATGCAAAATTAGCGTAATGTTTATTTTAATAACTATTATTAATATTATTATTGAAGTCAATAATTCGAATAGTAAGATATATGAAGACATAATTTCATTATGAAAAAAGTTATAAGCAGTAATAGTGCCAGGATATAAAAGGAAAAATACCACCTAAAGTGGGACATTCACGAGGATATCGTTCCAGTTCATTTGGAGAGCCTCGCGCCAAACCCCTTAGCCAATGCAAATATCGGATGAAAATTAGACTTTTGTGGTCGAAAAGTTTGGAAATTCAACGTCGTTAGTTTTGCAATCGGTCATAAAACTGAAATATGATCCAGGAAAAGGAGGCGAGCCTCTCTCACAAAAGCGAAAACCACCCGTCGGGAAGGGGGCGCGTCGAGAGTCTTGTTTTGAAGACGAGGACCGCAGCAACCGGCAGTAAGTTTTGGAACCTTCGTGAATGACCCACCTAAAAGGATGAACTGAAAACTGAAACAGTCTTTAGAGAAGCGCTCCAAACGGACTGGAGCACTCCCCTAGTGAATGTCCGGCTTAAGAATAACTGTGAAAATCTTACCAGGACCGTCAGGTTTCACGCACGTATTTTCACACTCTTCAGTAGTAGCGAATTTGTTTCCATTACCATCACAACCACCGTACCAGAATCTTGAGCAGCTTCCGTAATTAACATCGAAATACCACATGACACTGAAGTTCCTGCATGGCCCAGAGTCCTTAGGAAGTCCACATACCTCTGCAAAGCAACGCTAATTAGAAAAATTTCTTTATTTTTTAAGCGAAATTTTGTATTTTCCAATATACGAAGGAGATTCTTAGTTAAATTGGACATAAACGGGGTGATTCGGAATAACTTTTCAATAATTTACAGAGAATACAGGCTTTCACAAATAAGTCATTTTTACATGGGAATATCTGATTACAAACGCAATGTACCAACGTTATACGGGGGTCGCCGTGATTGTGAAGTAACGGAAAAAACACTGGACACCCGATTTTGTAGAACATCATGTTAAAGCGAATACTTGCCTAAACGCAACTCTGGAAACATCTGCCGCAAGAATCAGTGGCGTAGTGGCCGAGGGTCAAGAGGGGTATAGATGCCCTGGTTGTCAGTGTTAGGGCGCATTAGCCCTTTTGTGTCACTTTTTCACGCCAAATATGACGCTGGGACGAAAAATAATCCGTGTGCTATTTTCACTTGCTAAATCATTGATGACGACTGAAGGCGATAAAATCAGATTATGTCTCAGGCGCCATGTACCCTCGTTACGACACTGACACGAATATCCAAGAAGTTCGCCTGTCGCGGTGTGTTGGCAGTAGATATTGAGCAAAAAGTCTCCCACAATACCAGACCAAATCTTGTTATTGAAGTATTTTTGTGCATCTTGTTGTTCGTGGGTTTTCAAATGCTTGCAGCTCCCAGTTGTGCAAAATGACCAGGCCTTCCTTTGAAGATGTTGTTCCGTCCGCGAAAGCACCCAGGATGGGAAATATTCTACGACCTAATGCTTCTTTGTTACAGCTACCCCTCTAGCGATTGTACGTTGCGTTTGTGACCTTAATGCGAAGAATTCGATGTTCTATACCGTAGGTGGGAGAGTTATTGTGGAAGCTCCTGTCGATGGCAACTAATTCTCCCAAAGAGTAGAATTCCAGAAGTTCTGCGAGAGACTCATGACAGTGCAAGTGGAGGACATTTTGGAGTCATGAAAACTTTAAGTAAAACACGAGAACGATTTTATTGGGATAGACTTCATGCCTCCCTATGTTGTTATTGGATGATTTTGCATTTCGGACCTCCTTGCAAATAATCGATCAATTCTTCTGAATTACTCTGTATATATAAAAACTTGTTGATGAAACTGGACAGAGGTATATTTAAGTATATTTATTAATTAAAAAATTAATATTCCTACATAAATACAGCACTTATTTCATATATCGAAAATGCTTGTACTTGAGAGTTATATAATCAAATGTTTAGAGCTTAAAAACAATCAACTAGAAAAATTAGAATACATTTAAAAAAGAATCTTAACTTAAACTTTAAAGAACAGCAAAAAACAACAGAAATTATTTTTTATTTATAAACAATAAAATTTATAGAATAAAAATTAGATAAAATGTATACAATGTTTAAGTAGCTCGTAATTGCAGCAGCAGAACAAAAAACAGAGAACAATGGAAATCAAGATCGTACAAAGATAGCCAAAAAGTAAATAAACTCAGAGGTAATCGATTAAAACCCAAAATAAACAAGGAATCCATTCTAGTCCACTTTTTCAAGGGCAAAGAACTATTCGAAATGGATTCAAAACAATTATTGGGAAATTTTTCTGTAAGATGTTTGTCAAATGTTTATTTTATTTGTATGAATAAAAACCGCTTTAAAATGTCTTCTTTCATCATAAAGACTTGTACCAAACTCCGTTTTTTTGCTTTTATTTAAAGTCCCAGTTTATATCAAGAAACAAAAGTTGGTGTTTAGGTAAAATTATCTCTTCCGGTTGATGGTATTCTGTTTAAAAGTGGAATAGAGTTAAAATATGCGTGCTTAGGCCACACTTCAAATTTCATTTATCTAGTCCGTTGTATTTTATTAGCCATCGTAAGCACGAACATAAAAGAAATAATTCCAAAATGTTTTCTTGGAGAGGTTAAAGCATCAATATATCAAAATCTCGGTGACGTGTTCTACGGAAATTTCACTAATTTATGTGAATATAGAATTCCTTTAAACAGTATTTCATGTAAATGTAGAATGCATTTAAGCTATATTCTTCAGAATTCACTTTTTCACTCTTCAGATAATACGAAACCCTCATGAATCTAATGTTTCGTTTTATACGTTACTTTGTCATCTACGATTATTAGTAACTCTACGACCTTTCGATCTTCAATTTCAACATATGAGAGCATTATAATGCTAAAGATCTTAAGATTTAAGCAAGTTACTTTATTGTAACCATTTTCAGTACAGTCAGTGGGTTTCCTTGAATCACACAGTAATGAATTCGTTCTCTCATTCTCACACCATGATTGGAAACCGTAAACAAAAAATCTCCGCGAAGGTTAGAATCAAAAAGTATCAGAATTAACATTTCTAGTTTATGAGAAAGTTTTCGATCATTCTTAGGACAAATTTATCCCAGCTAATAATCATTCATCATGCGAAATGGAATCAAACAACATACCTGTTGGAATTTTAGGCTTTGGTTGGACTATATCAGGGCAGCCTTCGTATCTGGGTCCCTGTGCTGGTGTGTATCCATCTGCACAACAGCCATAGCGCATCGCTTCACATGGGCAACCATAAAAGTCGGGGCCTTGAGCTGTGGTCTTGCCATCCAAGCAGCAACCGAAGCGAGTGGAGTCACATGGACAGCCTTCGTAATTAGGTCCTAGCGCCACAGTTCTGCCATCCAGGCAACATCCGTATCGTTGAGCTGTGCAAGGACATTCACGCAAATCGGAGGACCTCGCTGGTGTGTAACCATCAGGACAACATCCATAAGGCAGAGTATCACAAGGGCATCCGGATAGGTCTGCACTTGTAGCAGCAGTTCTGCCATCAGGACAGCAGCCATACCTAGTGGAGTCACAGCCGCAACCGTCTCCTCTTTCATTTATCATGGGCGTCCTGCCGTCAGGACAACAGCCATACTGCATAAGTTGACAAACGCAGCCTTCAAAGTTGGGTCCAGTAGCAGGAGTTATCTTGTCCTGACAACATCCATAGCGGAAATGTTCGCATTTGCATCCTTGATAACTGAAGAAAAAGAATAAATTTAGTTAAAGAAATTAATTTTTTGACTTTTTAATTTTTATAAAAATATATTAAGAAAAAATTAGACTTTTTTATCAACAGTTAAGCTTTGAATGTAGATGCAGATGCTAATTCTGAATTCATGCTTCTGTTGCTACGAAGATGTGTAATATATGAGTAATGCAAACATATTTATGGAGAACTATATTCTTATTTTTCATCTGATATCAATCAAATGCCTATAAATGAACACTTTAGAGAAATACGTTTTTTATCAAGGGATTGTACAATGACTAAATAAATATTAAATTTAGAATTAAAATTTGTTTAATAAATTTGATGATGTTTCATTTTACTGCGGTGGGGAAAACATAATAAATTATCTGAAAGTAGTAAAAGTTAGTCAGTTTTCATGTCAAGGATATAAAATTTTTATTGTTAAAAAACTCACGTACTTTACAATAATAACAAAAGTAAGCTAAAATTTGTAATAAAGGTATATTTTGGTATAAAATGTCTCAATATAAAAATACATGTTCGTCTAAAAAGTTTAGAATAACTGAGCCTTTTTGAAGGTGATGATGATTTAACAAAAGATGTCTTGAGAAAATATTTATAAAGCTACTCATTCAATATAAAATATAAAAAAAATTCTGGCTTGACAAACATGAAACTCTCTGAAAAAAATGACACTCAGTTTTATAAGAACTAATTATCTTATAACATACGTGTTCCTTAAGTAAATAATAACGACAAATAGTTTTCTGAATTTATTGAGTTTAAAGGATTTTTAATAAGCGATATTTTATTTACACATTTTGCTTCTGAATTAAAATTTTTTGTAACTATATTCCTTATTGAAAATTCAAAATTTAAGATTATAAATAAAAGGGAATGCATAATAATAAAACGTGAATCATTACTTGAATCCTTGAGCTGGAGTAACATCATCAGGACAACATCCATACGGATAAGTCTGGCATCCGCACCCCAGGAATGTTGGACCAAGAGCTGCAGTCTTATTATCAGGACAACAGCTAAATCTCATTCCAAAGCAACATCCTTCCAAATTATTTCCAAGAGCCGTAGTAACTTCATCCGGACAGCATCCGTAAGTAGTGTTTAAGCATGCTGGAGGGGGTGGGGTAGTAGTTAGTGGTTCTATTGAAACTGTTGTTACTTCTGTGACATTGCATCCTTCGAAGTCTGGACCTGCTGCCAAAGTGACGTTATCTTCACAACAACCAAATTCACTTGAAGCACAATCTGTGACATTTCCACAGCCTTCATTATCTGGTCCAAAAGCAACTGTTATGTTGTCTGAGCAGCAGCCGTAAGTAGTATTTGCACAATTAATTGGTATGTCACAGCCATCATAATCCAGTCCAGTGGCTGCCGTTTCATTATCAGGACAACATCCAAAAGTGGTGTTATGACAATCTACAGGATAGCAACCGTCTTCATTTGGACCTTGGGCCAGCGTCACATTATCCGGGCAACAACCAAAAGTCGAATTGTTACAGTTTTCAGGTAAGCAGCCTTCATTATCTGGACCTGTAGCTGATGTGACATTGTCTGGACAGCAGCCATAAGTTGAATTAGAACAGTCTTCAGGGAAGCAACCTTCATTATCTGGACCTGTAGCTGACGTGATATTGTCTGGACAACAACCATAAGTTGAATTAGAACAGTCTTCAGGGAAGCAACCTTCACTATCTGGACCTGCAGCTGCAGTTACGTTATCAGGACAGCAACCGAAAGATGAGTTGGAGCAGTCTTCAGGT
This sequence comes from Araneus ventricosus, assembly GCA_013235015.1. Taxonomy (NCBI): domain Eukaryota; kingdom Metazoa; phylum Arthropoda; class Arachnida; order Araneae; family Araneidae; genus Araneus; species Araneus ventricosus. Next base: position 37,288 of record BGPR01012332.1, read on the forward strand.
ATGCAGCCTTCTCCATTGAAACCTTTAGCAACTGTTACATTATCTGGGCAACATCCAAAAGTAGTCATTTCACACGAAATTATCAAATCACCATCACCACTGCTTTCATCATCTATGCATCCCAATTTGGATGGACCTAGGAGAAGGAAAAATTATTATTGAATTTGAGTGATATTTTAGTCTACACTAATTTTAAAAGAAAAACAATGAAGTTACTCTTTAATCCTTTTGGAAAAAGGGAAAAATGTAAAAAAGTTCATCTACAAGCAGGGATTCAGAAGTGGGATTTTTTTCTGTGAGAAGTATGGCTTTCGCCCAAAAATTGGGCCCTCGTGACCCGAAAAATCCCAAGATAAATGAAGAACTATGTAGACTATTTAGTCTACACTATAAGTCTAGAAGAGAAATCCCCATATATAAGGCTCAGAAAATAATATCGATTGTTTTAATCAGGATTTAATATTAATGTGAAAATTGTTAAAAGATTTATTTCAAATGAAAAATGGCCGAAGTTTGTAAAATTATTATTACAAAATTAGTATTGTGTTCATTTAAGCGCCATTTTTTCTTTAAGAGCATCTCTAAGTGAAATATTTGAATTCTTTTCTTGTTTTTTTGAAGAATTTATCCTTATAATGGGAAAGAGAATATATGAAAGAATTAAAACATATTCAATACATATTTAAAACATAAATATATATATTTTAAATACATCGCAAATGCAAAATTAATTGATATTAACTCAAAGCAACTTCATAAAAAGTAGATAAAATACCACAAATACGAAACATTCAAAGTTTAAGCATGAATAAAATTTCTTCTTCTCTTTTCGTATAATTGTAGACAAAAAAATCTTTTCTTCTAAAGGAGAAATACAAATTAATGGAACAAATTCTTTATGAATAGATGAAATATGTATGATTTCCCTCTTCTTTTAGAGGATATACCCTGGTGTCCAAAAGCAATGCACAATATTTTTAAGATGCTGAGAAATTGGAGTTAATATCGACACTATGGTTCGCAATCAGTTGCTAAGAATTGTGGGATATATTATCGTCGGAACTCACATTTTACAATGAAGATTCGGACAACAGGGCAATTAGGGGGGGTGACCAGAAAATGATGAAGACGAAAGGGATTTCTACTCATACCGTTTCACAGAAAATTGATAGCGAGATTAAACTTTCACCAATGTTTATGTTTGATGTGCATAATATTTACATGAATTTTCGTAAACATAGCACAAATATTCGGGGAGATTTAAAGGCTTCTTTAAAAAATCCCAAATTTTCCGCATGTTTTATCATAACTTGTAGAGTTTTAAACCAAGTTGCATAAAACTTACAGAATACTTGACAATATGTAAAAGAGTCCCTGTATTAAAATTTGAAATCCGACGATAATGTGAATTGTTATCGTTGACTGAATATAATGTGAATTGTTACCGTTGACCGACTATAATGTGAATTGTTGTAGTTCCGACGATAATGTGAATTGTTATGTGTTGAATTTGAGTTCCGACGATAATGTGTCCACGATTCTCAGCAACTAATTGCGTATCATAGCTTCCATATTAACTCCAGTCTTTTAGCATCTAAAGAATTGTGCATTACTTTTGGGCACCAGTGTATTAGTGACCAACTTTAAAGTATGAAGTCTTACTAATTTTATATACAGTTTTATTATCTCAACAATTGTTTTGAGAAACTATTTTCTAATATGAAAATTCTTGCAGTTTTATGCAACGTGCCATTTCTATAGCACCGAAAGAAAATGTGCTACGAGTAGCAACTTATAAAAGGCGATTTTAGAAGTTGCCTTAATATTGTTGGATTTAATGGAAATGGCATTTTTTTTTAGTTTATACTTAGTGGAAAAAGGATTGATTTAAGAAGCAACATTTTCACATTAAATCGTTACATATTCAATAAACACGACTTCAATAAATCTCTGTAATGCGAACTACTACACCGACCTTGGGCATTAGTTACTCCATCATCACAGCATCCAAAAGCACTTGTCTTGCAATCGGTGGCATTTCCTTCGCATCCTTCCTGGTCTACCCCACTTGCTGGAGTAAGACCGTCCGGACAACATCCGAATTCTTGAGAATAACAGTCTTCTCCGGACGATTCGATGTCAATAGGGAAGGCAGTCGTTGCATTTTCGCAGCCTTCCCTTTCTGAGCCGCTTGCAGCTGTTACACCATCAGGGCAGCATCCGTAAGTTGTGTTTTCACATGAGATTTCGCACCCTGCCATGTTTTCTCCTGTCGCTGCACTCAGGCCATCTGGACAGCAACCGTACGTGGTGTTGGTGCAATTTCCACTTTCTTCAATGTCTTCACATCCTTCGAAATTCGGTCCGGATGCTTCGGATACACCATCTGGACAACAGCCGTGCTTAGTGGAGTTGCAAGATATGAGTGATGGACACCCTTTCCTACATAAAATAGCAAGAACACGAGAAAAGTTAATACGATTATGAATGAATATCATTGAATTTGCTTCCTAATGAAAATTTATGCTTGCTTATTGGTAAATTTTCCAAAAGTTATGCATTTAACAAGTTTACAAGGTGAGGTAGTGACAACCAAGATACGAATGATGGACAATCTAGAACTGGTACAATTATGAATGAAAATCATTGAGTAATTATGTGCTGAAAACATAACACGAAAAGCGAGGTGTCCGTTTCGACTCAGCCTTTCAGCATTTTGTCAGTCTGTAAATTTGTTTGCTACACAATCACGTCCAAACGAAATCGGAAATTCCTCGAAAATTTTTGATTTTATGAAAAAAATATATATTATTCCTCTGTCTTTTCTGAATAATTTAAAACACTCCGCGTAAAAAAATTCCCATGATATTGAAAGTTATGAAGGAAAGTTTTATTAGCTGTTCCAGGTAAACAACGAAAATGGCTATATTTTAAAGCGTTATATCTCAAAATGTTTTTTGAGATATAACGCTTGTAATTTTTAATTATTGCAATTTTTGATATTGCGCGCACAATATCTCAAGAACTATCGAATATTTTTACATGAAATTTTTACTGAATATGTATTGTGCTATGTTCTACAAATTTAACCTGAGTTTTTGTACATATTTTCTCCAAAGAAGTTTTTTTTGGGGGGAGGGGAGGTAGAAAAGTTGAAATTTCAACTATTTTAAAGTTTTATTTTAAATTGGAATAAAATAGAAATTAAATTTAAATGTTAATAAATTGTGGTTCAGTTTCTTAAGCAGACTGTTTGGATTACTTAAGATACCCAAAATATTATGTTTATATAAATATTTTATCCGTAATCATGCGCGCAAGGTGACTGTCTCATTTTTTCTCCAAAAATTATACCCACATTTACTACTCTCTCAAATAAATACATACCAATATAAAGGTTTGAAAATGTGTGTACTGTAAGAAAAAGAACATGTATTTTTCTAGAAAAAAATAAGTGAGTTTGTGAATTGCATTGCTTCAGAGATATAGTGTATCGAATTTTTTAATGCTTTGATAAAAACTTTTTTAAATAAGAAAAAGCTTTTTGTATTTATTATTTTACCATTGAGTTAATTGTTTCCTTTTGTCGGAAATGTATGTTATTTTTGGAAGACAAGCAAAGTTTTGATCATTGAAATATCCAGCAGTGTCGACAATAAATTAACTAACTTTTATATCTAAGTATAAAATAACTATTAAGGGTTAATATGCTACCTTCTATAAAATATCTTGACATTTAATAGAATTGCAAATATATTTGAGCAAAGTGTTAAAAGATATTCTTTGAAGAATGTTTGCTGGAAATTAGTCTAGCGAAAGTGAAACAAAGAGCTCAAAACTGAGAATAGAAATTTACTGAGGAAAATCCAAAACAAGAAGGGTGAAATCAATTTATACGTTGCAAAGAATATTAAAAAGGCATTTTGTAATATATAAACAGATCATGTGAGACATCTCGTTCTTTAATGTATGTGGAACTTTTCTTAATCGGAACTCAACCCCCCCCCCCTTTATTTCCTTCTGAATTTTCAAATTAAATCATACTTAATTTTTGTATTGGTCACAATCCTTAATACTGAAAGATAGAAAATGTATAAAACCTCAACCTCAAAATGGTTTCCCACCCCGTCTTATCCCCATCACCTGTATTGGCATACCTTCAGATGGAATGCATCCTTTGACGATGAATTCTTCATGTGTATGGATATGTAGGCGGCAGACGATTACTCTACCGCTGAAAGACTGCGAACCTATGTACATACACCCCACCTTATAATACAGAAGTAACAGCGCACAAAATATCAATCTCTAAATTGTTCGTTTGCTTTATTGTCTTTATTGGTATGCCCACAAATGGACAGGATGTTTGGACGATGAATTCTCTATGTACATATGTAGGTGGTACACGATTACTCTACCGCTTTACCACTGAGAACCTATGTGTATACACCACAACGTCTTAAATTACAGGTTACAGCTTACAAAATATCTGCCTCAAAATGGCTAATTTACTTATCATCTATCGACTTTACTGGTATGTC